>SNQN01010502.1:7835-21740 GCA_008642245.1 Bassia scoparia | reverse complement strand
AATCTAACTTTAATTTACGGTATAAATATTTCATGCTATCTATTATTGTGTGTAATATCGACAAGTCTGTGATTGATATGTTTTGGGCATTTTTGCTTAATTTATAAGATGATAGCTAAAGTGATTAGAGAAAACCAAAATGTCTATATATATTTATCTTCACTTTATTAATATTTTAATTTCTCTCTCATATATATATTAAATCCGATGAAAAACCGTCACTTTTCACCACTTTTCACATACAACTCACTCTCCTATATATTCTAATTTTTTAATATTATATCATCTAAGTGTCGATAAACTTTGTCTTTAAGATTCATCCCTGTTCGATCATTTCACAAAGGACTCCATTGAAAACATTATGTATGTGTCTTGTCGATCTTATATTGACTCTTGTCTCACAGTACAATTATGATACAGGCAATTCACTTAATATTTTCAATAAAAATTATCTCAAATTCCAAGCTATTTTCTATATTGATCAGATATCAGTGTGAACACTTCTTTCCCTATTTTCCTTTTAGTTCATTCCTATACTTCATTGTGATATTCTTAAATTATAGTGCAATTCAAGTAAGTTTTCTCTGTCTATTATTTGCCTTAACTGCTTTGATATTATAATCCTCTTTCAAAACATCCAATATTAATAATAATATTATCCTATATGATCTAAGGCAATATTCATATCAATTGTATAATATTTGTAACTTCTATTATTACTTACGACAATTCCTTAGTAGGAAACTCAAATCATATATCTTTTCCTTAATTACATTTGCTTATAAATCAGCATTTTCTTTTAACCTCATATCACTTTAATGTTTCATCCAATTAGTTGTGTCTGCTCGTCGTTAATGATTTAGCCTTTGTCAGGTATGTATATTCAATTATCAATTATAACGTCACTACATATGAAATGCCATATGTTTCAACTCTACCAATAGATACTAAGTTAATTATTTTTGTTATGCTTTATTTTTTCGGGAATATTCTAAAAGAACAACCAATTGATCATGAATATCCACGCTATGAGCGATCATATCAATTCCCGTCAACATGCCAAGGACTAACTAATTAATACTAACACTAAGCCTCATCTCAGGGCAATTGTATATATAAGATCTCATTACGGTCGCATAATATGTTTCGATCAATAACTGCCAACGTTTCAATAACAATAATAATTCAATAGTGGTACAGTGTTTCAAATTTAACTGGAGAATCAACGCAAGAAATATTTCCGAATTCATACTAACAATATCTATTTATGTTATTTTCAAACACAATCTAGATATTCACACATTAAAGTAGTTCATATTGGAGATAAATCCTCCAAGCAAGTAATACACTTTGATCAGGTTACACACTTAATGTATGAAGAAATGCGGGGTATAATTCCTGAAAAAATTTCTTGTAGTAATCGAAAGAATACTTGAAATATGAGTTATTCACATGAACTGAAAGTAATAAATATAATGATTAAAGAAAAATGCCCCCGATAACAAAAGTAAATATAAAATAAAATAGAAATCTGCCAAAACTGATTCATGAAAATATTCAAAATAGGTTGTCAACGGAAAATAAAATATAAAGTTAAACATGCAAGAGTAAATTTTTCTTCATATTAAATTGTAAGGGTAAAAGGATAAAATAACAAATTTTTTTTAAAGGATTACACAATTTTCATGGTCTATATCAGGAGTGTCATCTTTATTTATTTCGAAAGATAATATAAGGGTAAAGTAAAAGACAAAAAAATAGAAGATAAATATGTATGCGTTCTACTAGTTGCAGAACTTCAAGATTAAGCACTTTATTACAAGGCGAGGAAATGATTATTAGCGTTCCTATAGTAATGACTAAGACACGATGGAACGACATTAAGGAAGCTATTCGTCTTCCCAGTCAGTATACGCGGTCATAAAATTAGAAGCTCCATCGTACGAGTCTTACGATGTGGTAAGAGAAAATGGAAATGTTATCCATCATTTCGATAACATCTATCATCCCTCGTGTTTTTATTCAATGTGTGTACATGACTAACGTTTAAATAACTTCCCTCTGACTATCACAACGCGAGCGCACGCAAATACGACAATATGTGCACAAAAGAAACTAATAATAATCGCAAAAACACATAAAGCAAATAAATCACGCCATACAATAACACACTCTACGAGTAGAAGTGTAGGCAAATAAATGTATCCTTCTTAAGCTACCCAAACTCACCGCGAATGTTAAAAAGTCCGAGGAAAATTTAGTTTAATTTTTGTAAACTTCAAAAATCGTAAAACAGGTTTAAAAGTTAGGCGCCTAAAAGTAAAAATAATTTTCCAAAATAAGTGGCTTTTGTGTATTAATCGAACTAGGCTCTGATACCTACTTTAAATAACACCCAATAATCTCCCTTTGTCTGTAAAATATTAGCTGAAAATACGGAGAACTATTCGACATGCAACCTGCCACGTGTTCAAACGTTAAAGGTTAAAACAATAATTTTGCAGCGGAAACCAAGAAATAAGAAATAGTTGAATTAAAATATGAAATACTAAAGCATAACTCAATTTAAAAACTCAATTAACAAGTGGAACCAAATGAAGGCCCTTATTCGTAAACAAAGGTAAATCCCCTTTAGGTAAAATCTGAAATAAACAAAACCGTTCTTTAAGTCTACGATCCCTGAAATAAATAAATAAATGCACGATCGCTCTTCACTCAACCCATCCATCCAAGAAGCAGGTCACTATTGCAAATCACGTGAAGTTGCTCCCCATAATTTCCAAATGAAAATAAGGATCATCACAAGTCCATGCCAAAAAGAATATTGGACGACACACACAAACACAAAAACACACCATCAGCAAAGGCTGAGTACAATATATCCACGAAACCAGAAAACAACGGGCCACAATCCCCTTAAAAACTGGACATACCAATTACGACACCTACTAGAAACAAAAGCAAACACGTGGTAGTCACAAACCACTCAAAAACATTTTACATTACAAGCGTGATCCAAACCAAACCCAAAGTCATCAATTACATAATTTATAGTGCTCCAAACAACTCAATCCCAAAGTTATCAATTACATAATATTTTTACAGTGCTCCAAACACACATCCCAAAATATCAATTGCTCTGTTAAATAACATTGTACCCTACAAAGAATAGTTTACCTCGATCTCAATACATGTCTCATAAGTTTATTATATTTGGTATGATGTGAGCAACTAGACCAAGGTGTCCAATTCCAGACACACGAGGTGCCACAGTTCGAATCACCATGAACAACACTAGGGTACAGTGCAATCCCCAGATCACACCCAGGTGCCAATAGTTCAATCCCAGACACATACTAGGTGCCACAGTTCAATTCCAGACACCAAAGGTTGCCAACAGTCAATTCCCCTGCTCCCCGTCGGAAGACATCAGTTCAATAAAACCAGATGTGCGAACGGTGCGCGACTTCCGTCACCATAGGTTAGATGAGATCTCAAACTAACCCTATTTAGATAAAATCCGTTTTTTTCAAAAATCAATGTAAAGAGAACGCGTGTGATCAGATGACAGGAAGGAACGAATAAATCTGCAACCCCAGACTCCCTATTGTCAATAACCTCAGACGTTGCACAAAATCATAAGATTTTATTGCTCATTTCATATTTTATTATTAATTGTTAATAACCGATCACCTGCACTTTAGACTCTCAGACAAGACCACAATTTCAATACCATCCCTTTGACATAACCATAGTCCTTTAATAATAAACCTGTGGACAAGCCAAACTAACCTTCTGTATTTAAGACTTGAATCTCCCTTTTACTCAATTCATGAACATTAGTCAGAACGAGTAATAAAATCACCTCGTGGAGTAATGTTTAAACTGTGACTCCACTAAATTCAACCATATATAAAAATTTACCTCATGAAGTAAGTGATACTTGACTCCACTTAATTAATTCCTGTTATTAAAAACCACCATGACAAGTTTGACTTGACGTCACTTAATCCATCAATCAGACAAACAGTTCAATTTAAGACAAAAGAACCATCAACAACGTCATATCAATCCTCAAGAGTAAGACATTTCCACATGTATTCCTCAATCCACAACATAGACCAAAAAACACAAATAAGTATTTAATCGTGACTACCAAACAATTCCAAGAAGTTTCCCTAAACATCGCCCCTATGTTCCTCAATAACCTCAAGTATACATATACAATCAGGATTTGGCAAGTAATACGTTACTTCGAAAAAGAAACAATCCAGCTATTTATTTTTTCCGACTTCAATTACACTCAATTGGAGAACTTCTCCTACAGACCAAGTAGAAATACATTACTATTGATTCCTAACACAAAAGACAGCAAACATATTCCCTTGAAACGCCATAAAACTTTTAGAATCAAACCTCGAACATGTTTAAAGATAGCCTTTCAAGCTTAATACAATAAACCATTCATTTATTTCTTTTAAAAACCTAAAAGCATACTTTAAATGGTTAAAATCACGTTGAATACTTTAAGTAACTCTGAAAATATCAATAATTAACTAATTTTTGTGCCACTATTTTAATTTAATTTTAAGAACAAAAAACAACTTTTGCGATTCGATAAACCGGTCAATCTGATGTAATAATTGATTAAGAGAACTAAAACAGACACGAAAAATTATGAAAATTACAAAACGTCTATTACTGTATTAGAAATCCAGTAAAAAATTGTAAATTATTAATGAAAGAAAAATAAGGAAAATCAAAGACCGAAGCTGCTACCCGAGAAACCGTCAATCCAAAAAGATTGTTTTTTAAAAATATAAACGTGCTTGGAAAATTATTAAAATTTACAAACAATTATGTACAAAGTATGTGTAACACTCGACAAAAATTTACAGATTTATTCCAGAAAAAATAATTAAAATTTCGAATATTAAATCTGGACAATTGATCAACGTGAAAACCCCCCAATTAAAGACCCTAATTTGAATTCAATTAGTCTGGAAAATTCCCTAATTAAAATCACACATCACCGAAAACTCATAAAGCGTTGTAAATCTAAAGGTAGATTATACCAAAATCATTAGTATTAAACAATTGGAATTATAAAAGTTTCAATATGTAACAAGTTAACCAAGAATTAAAACAATGAGAAACAAAGAAGGAAAGAGGGGAGAGATGGACCCGGCGACCGTGGGGTGACTGACGGGACAGCAAGGAGGGGCAGCGGCGGCAGCAGCCACAAGCAACAACAGAAGCAGCAAGGACACAGCAACTCTTCGTTCTCCCTCTCTGATTTTTTTTGGTTTGAATGAAATAGCGTGAAAACAAGAGTAAGGAAAGGAATTAAAACTTTTACTGATTTAGGTTAGCTAGGATAAATAAATATTTAAATATATTTTTATTTATTTGTTTTGGATAAAAGAGGAAAAGATGATTTATTTTTATCATAAATATAATTTTAACACGGAAATACTAGAATCAAATAAATATATAATGTTTATGAGATAATCCTAAAATATTTATAATAAAATATATCAAAAATAATTGATCTTTCTTATAAAATACAGACGTAGTATAATTTATAAGAAAATATATTTATAAATATTCGAAAATTACGGGGGATTACTAATACAGGGGGATAGAGTTCATCCACACGGACAGTTAGGAGAACGAAGTCACCATAGTAGAGTAGATTGATACCTAACCTAGTAGAGGCCTTTTGGGTGGGTAACAAGCCGCATCGTAAGCAATCCTTGGGCTAGGCCCAAAGAGGACAATATCTACTAGGGACTCTCCTCTCCTGTTCACACCAAGGGGTGTTACACAAGCCAAACGGTCTAAACTCTGATCGGATTATTGCATTTGGGAAGAAGAACAACATAAGTCTTGTTTATATCTGCAATATCCAACTCCCCTTTCCACCAAGATTTTCACATAATTTGCAATGTCATCCCCAATAACCTGCAAAAAACTTCTGATAAAAGGAAGCATGCAAACCATCAATACCCGGTGCTTTATTAGGATGCATTGAAACAAGGCCTCCCGAACTTCCTCCACCGTGGGCTACGCATCAAGCTTGGCATTATCCTCCACTGTCACCAAAAATTCATTAGGTCATTGTGCAATGCTAATTTATATTTCATATTAAATTCATTAATCAAAATTAGTGTTTTCTATATAGCCCGCAAGGATTCCATCCCGCATCGGAAGTTGAGGAGAACGAAGTCTACTATATAGAGTAGATTGATACCTCAACCTAGTAGAGCCCTTTTGGGTGGGTAACAAGCCCACACCAAAAGCAAATCCTTGCAGGCTAGGCCCAAAGAYYACAATATCTACTAGTGGGCTCCTGTTCACACCAAGGGGTGTTACAGATGGTATCAGAGCCAGGGCCCATTCCGGTGTTCTATCGTGCCTTCGAGGACGCAGGCTCCCTTTCAAGGGTGGGTGACAGGGGACTAGAGTTCCATCCCACATCGGAAGTTGAGGCGAACAAAGTCTACTATATAGAGTAGATTGATACCTCAACCTAGTAGAGGCCTTTTGGGTGGGTAACAAGCCCACACCAAAAGCAAATCCTTGCGGGCTAGYCCCAAAGAGGACAATATCTACTAGTGGGCTCCTGTTCACACCAAGGGGTGTTACATTACACATTATAGCCTTCGTTGTTAACCTTAACCATGTATGATTAAATTTAATTTTTAAAAAATTAAAAAAAACAAAAAAATTAAAAAAAAAACCCACCCACCCTCCACCACTGTCACCCCCACCATAACCCCTCACCACCGCACCACTCCTCACACCACCCTCGCTAACCACTCAACCCCATCTTAACCACTCGCCGACATCCCCTTCGACACCAACCCAGAAATCAAAACCCACCCTCTTCAACACCAACCCAGCCCACGACCTTCGACACCAACCCAACAACCACGACCTCCAATCGAACCACCCACCCACCAACCCAGTATCGCACCCACCAACCACAATTGTACGAACCACAATCGCAAACTCAAACCATAAATTGAAACCTAAACCATAAACCCCCAAAATCAAACAAAAAACACCCAATCTTAGGGTTTCAAATTATCGAACCAAAATCAAATGAAAAACACAATGAATTTAGAGGTTTTGCAATTAAATTGTATACAAATCAAAGCCCTAAGGTAATTTTTGAATTGATTTAGGGGTTTTTGCGAGAATGGGCTTTAGGTGGTGCGAGTTGGGGTGGTTGTTAAGGTGCGAGTTGGGGTTTGCGAATTGGGGTGGTCGTTGGGGGGGGGTGGTTATTGAGGTTTGATTGGGGTCTTGTGGCGTGTGAGTGGTGGATGGCAGTGTGGGTGGCTGGCACATGCAACGTGGTGGCTGGGGGGTTGGAGTGGGGTGAGGGTGGGGTGGTTAATGTTTTTTTGTTTTTATATTTAATTAAAAAATGAAAATTAACCTAGTTTAACCTTAGTTTTGTTAAATTAAATCATTAAGGTTATAATGAGTATGGTTTTCAAAATTGAGGGTATAAATATAGAAGGAAAAAAATAGGGTAATTCACGAAAATGCAAATTCACAGGGGTACACTGTAGAAAATCCCAAAAAGAAAAAATTATTCTTCAACAAAGTTACTTGAGTATAAACGCTACTTTTTCTTCCCAAAACTGCAAGCAGTTAACACGCATTCACGCTATTCTTTCAATTTAACAATCCTTCTACTAATAAAATTTTCCCCAAATTTCCCCCAAAATCCTCAACAATTTCCTCTATAAGCATTATAAAGATTTTATCCATAATTTATCTTCAACTTCAAGATTTAATAGGATGCAAAATTTGGAGTATATATTCACCTCTTAAATCAACTCAAAATTCATACTAGTAGAAAAATCTCACAATTCGTCAAAGCTCAATATCAATGTTTTTAGGTGATTTTTTGTTTGGAATTTTATTTTTAATTGTACACATAGAAATTTATATTTGTGTTTTAATTGTGAATTATTTTTTTGACGCACGCGATTGCGTGCGTGAAGTATGTATGTATCAAAAGAAAGAAATTGTTGTTTATAAATTTTTTTTATATACAATAATTCTTTCGTTATTAGTAGTTCATTATTGTTGATTTCATATATGAAGTATGTCAAAAGAAAGAAATATAATGTTGAATATAAACTTGTGCTTAATAATAAAGATTACTAAATAAATATGTAGAAATACTTGGTAGATAAATTTATGGTAGGATGAATAGTTGTACGATACAACACGACACTAAAATTTCAGTTGATCCACTAAGTATAGTATCATAATATAATATGATTAGTGTGTAACCCAACTTTTAATAGAAATTCTTAGTTTTACATTTTCTTCTTATTGTGTTAATCCTATCAAATTATTTGTCATTGAATTCTTTTTATTAGTTTAACTAACTTATGCAATATTTCATTTTTACATGTTTATTATGATAAGACAAAGAAAATCACTCTAAATATTGTTTAATTAGTATAAGTTGGCATTTTCAAATGCAATATCATATTAAATTTGTTCAACATTTTATGACAAATTGACAAATGAAGAGTAAAAAGAGAATTTGTTTTTTTAAAACATGTAATTATTCATTAAGGGTATAATGATGGGACATTCATAGGGGGACACCATTGCTCCCCTTGACTTATATGAATAGAGATATTGAGTAGAATTGCTGATTTTAGTTGGCATTTGGAATGCTTAATCTGTTGCTCAGCGTTGCTAATATACGCAGATTTTTCGTGTAATCTCTTCATTAATTGTACTCTATTATGTGAAATATACTTTCTTTTGCATTTAGGAATTAGGAGGGCTGTTTGATGTTGAAGTACAATAGTACTTTTAGATTTAGCTTAATTTTACAATTTATTATTGTTGTAGGATAGTTTATTCTTTCTTTCCTTAGGCTTGTACACGTCAATTTATTAAAATAAGTTCGTTTCACTAATAATAAGTTCAGTTCGATAAAACTAAGTTTTACCATGAATAAATTTGAATAAGTTCAGTTTCATAGCAATAAGTTCAATAAATAAAAATAAGTTTGTTTAATAAACGAAAACAAGCTTTAGTCAATTGGAAGGCATAATATTACCTTAAATTAATCCAACCACTATGTAAAACACATTTCTCTCTACGTTATAAACAATCAAATACACCATCTAATCTATCAAATTTATCCATAAATATATGAATAAAACAGTACAAAAAGAAACTAATTAACGAATAATGTAGGGCGAATTCAAGACATAATCTATTCCAACGGAGGCTCAATTCGAAGATAGGACTATAATAAAAACTAAAAAGAGTACATAGATTAATACCTCATTTGGTAGTTACAATAGGTTAATGCAAAAAGAAGCACGACATATATACTTTAAATTCTAAAAGCTAAACTAACTACTCGGTATGAATATGAAGTTATCCTCCAAAAGGAGTACATTTGAAGTGCTTTTCCAAATACATACAATAGTTTTGTGCCCTTCACGACATGTTGTTCTTTGTTTGACATTTTCATGGTTATTACATAATATAGTATCGTATCAATGAGAGTATAAGACTGGGAATTCATTAGGGTAATGTATATGTTGTAGAGTTTATCACTTACATGTGAGACACTTACATATGTGATACTTGAAATGTGTATTCTTCAACATTGTTTATCACAATTTTTCAATAAAATACAATAAAAGACATTATACTGATAAATAATACAGTACAGTGTAAGTTTATAATGAGAACAAGTTTTTATAATTATTAAGAAGTGTGGAAATAACGCATCCTTTTCTAAAACACTTCTTACCGAAGAATGGTTCACAACTTTTCTCTGAAAACAAAATAAATTATTTGGTTGCACTTTAACTATAATTTAAATTAAATTTTTAGTTGAGATGATTCAGTATCATAAAGTAACAGAATAAACCTACGTATAGTGACCTAATTGTCTAAAGTTCACTGGGCCAAATGAGTAAGTCCATGTGAGGGGAGGAATCACTCTAACACGAAAAATCACATGAGATGAGACAATGTTAAAAGGGACCTTAATTACATTTGGGAGAGAGTGTTGAAGGATAAACCTCTTAAGTACACTACATGTAAGTATCCACATTCGTTGAAGAAAGAGAAATTAATCATTTTATAAGGATGATGAGCTACTCCTTGTATGGACTATGGTTTAAGAGGTAGAAGATCATTTGGTCTAGTGAAATGAACTCTTTCTGTTGCGGTGGCGGCTAAGATCCATATTCAACAAACAACCTTTTCCAATTTATTTATTTCTTTATTTCTCTTAATTGTACAGATAATTATTTTGATCAATTGTTTCTATAGATACCTCAAGGTTCATTTGTGACATTTATTTTCTACGATGATCCATCAAATGTGATGATACAAGATGTAAAAATGAGAGAAGCTAAGTTGTATCGTACAACTGGTGAAGCTTTGATACCATGAGCATCCTTCATGTAAGTTTGGCAAGCAACCTCTCACCAAACAGAAAAGTTATATGGAGTATATTATTATTTGAGCAATTTGAGGGATGCATAAAATATGGTTACAAAAACGTGGGTATTATATATCTCCATAATCATTCGGTGCAATTGACAATTGTATGAGAGGAAGTGGCGCATGGTGAAGTCAACTTGGGTTCTTTTTGAAGTCTGAGATGACATACTACGTTATATAGCCCCCGTTTTTATTCACTTGTGCATGCCCGGTTTATTATACAATCTAGTGCTTGTTTTATATCATTAACTAGTATTCTTTCCCGAGCGATGCCCCCGGGTCAACTAATGTGAAAATTGTGGAAAGAGGATAAATCGCTATTTTAATTTGTTCATTATAATCATGAGCGCTTATCATAATTTTTTGAAAAATACAACTAATTAACGAAATTGTTGTGGATTGGCGATTTAAAACACATATTTCATTTGAAAAAACATACAAAGTTGCTTTATAAAATGTTGTGAGAAAATATTAACAATATGACTTAATTTACTCTTCAAATGAAAAAGACTACTTGTATATGTTTTATTTTCACATTGAAAATCACCAATAAAGTTGGTTTAGTGGTAATGCATAACTTTATTATATATGTTTCTCTTAGAGGTCATTGGTTCGAATCTAGCTAAGAGAATTATTTGTATGTTAGTGATAACCTTACGTGGACGTATGTACGTGGCGTATGCACACTTATGTTGAAGAGTGCCACGTGGCGGCATTTCTTTAAGAGGAACGCATTAATACAAATATATCACTAAGTGTGTCAAGGCTATTTACTAGCCTATATATTGATTGTAACTTTTGAGTCTTGTAAGTTTTTATAAAGTGCATCTTATGCACATTAAGTTATTAATAGTTGATGAATTATGCACATTTAGGGGTACATGAAATGGAAAAGATTTTGATAAAGAGAAAGTGACGGACCTAGCCTTTGTCTTGGTGGGTCAAGTTACTCACCAGTAGACCCCAAAATTAGAGCTTCTTATTTTGATAAAAAAATCGAATAAGAATGAGTTAAAATAAAATTAGCACAAATTATTTCTCATAAACAAACCTTAGTTCAGTGGTTCGTGTATTTTGAAAATTGAGCAAAAACTTGTGAGGTCACGTGTCCGAGCCTCCTTGTTTACATTTTTTTTTAAAATAACCTCTCTTCTAAATTCAACTTCTACTAATATAGATTAAACTCAAATTTCAACTTCTAACCCAATACATCCCAAATTCAGCATTATGCCTAAGAAAGCGGGGCCATAATCGGACTTGGTTTGCGGATGTGTTGCGGTCCTGTGAGGGGTAGTCCTGGTCTGTGAGTTGCAGCTGCTGCTGCTGGCTGCGCTAATGTGTAGTTTGCAGGGCTGTGTGGGTGGTCGGATGTACAGGAGTGCCGTTGTTGGTTTTTGGTGGCGTGGCAGATGCTTCTGCAGTTCTGCAGTGGGGTTGTTTGTGAAAAGCAGTGTGCTGGTGGCTAGATGTTGTGCTGAGTTTGATGTATTATTTTGTGTTTTCTTTTGGTGAGGGTTTGGTTTCAGTTGTTTTGTATTGTAAGTTGCTGCAGATGATTTCTTTTGCTCCTTTTGAACCCCTCCTAGGAGGTGGCAAAAGGAGTGAATTATGAGCTTTTGCAACTAGTTAGGTTTGGGATGTGTTGCTGTATGTCATGAGGCGTTTTTTGCTGTAATGTTTTGACCTTTTTTGTTTGATATTTAATTTAAATTACCTTCCAAAAAAAAAAACACCCAAATTCAATTTGTCGAACCCTAAATTCCTAAACTCAACCAAATCGGCAAACCCAGGCCAAGGTAGCACTTTGCTCATAGCTACCAGTACGACCGCCAACCGGTGCTCGCCCGCTCGCCGCTCTTCATTGCCGAAGCCCACGGTTCAAGTAGTTCGATTTCTTTAAAAATTGCATAAAAAAGTAGGAAATTTGTCATAAACTACCCACGTTTTGTCAAAGTTTAGAAATAACTATCCGTTTTTTTAAAAAAAATTAAAAAGAAAAAATTAAAAAGAACTACCCACTATTTTGACAAAGTTTAAAATTTCCTACCAAAATCAATCTCCGGCCAAAAAAAGCTTTTCAGACGTGTGCGCCCCCCTTTATTTTCGATTATTGCCCAAAATCAGCTATTCAGCCCATACTCATCGACTTCATTCACTACAAAAAAAACAAGTGAATAGCGACGGATTTCGTGACGGATATATACTGTTCTAATTTAGATACGGAAATGAAAATCCGTTTCTTTAAAAAAAATTAGCAACCGAGTTTTTTATTCCGTCACAAAATTAGTGACGGATTTAAAATCTGTATCTAATTCACTACTAACAAAAAAGGCTAAGAGACCGGTTAAAAAGGCCAAAGAGACCGCAATATAACCGGTCTCTAGGTGAGAGGGCTCTTAGGTAAAGAGACGGATATTTATTGGCGTGTTCTTAAATAAATCAAAGAAACATGTTAAGTAAAACCAGTCTCTTTTGAATCATACCAAAGAGACCTGTTTGACTGTATAACCGATCTCTTTGATGCATGTAAGAAACGGTTATTCAACAATAACGGTCTCTTTGATGTAATTTTTTTAAAAAACATCTAATATGGGAATTATGGATATTCATTTCATTTATAAATTATACATTATCGAATACGAATTTTTGTTAGATTGTTCATATACTAAACAAATTCAAATTTCAAATACTAAAAGCCTTTTGTTAAAATTGAATGCATACAAGTTCTAATAATAATAATTCATACTCCATTAGTCATTTAAAAATCTAAATATATAACTTTAACACTTGTAAAACAAACATTTTAACAAATTTTATTACAGAGTAATTTGAAAAGTATTACAAAGTAAATTGCATCAGCTTTGAACTCTATAATATTTGAAGTTAGTCTTGTAATTCTTGTTTCTTTTCTTTTCGACGAATAGCCTGATTCTTCCAGCAGCAAGCAACTTCCTGACTCTATGTTTTCATTCCTAAAGTGAAAAATCAAGGACACAAATATTAAAATTTACACAAATTCCGCTCAAAAAAAATATTTACACATAAATATAGAGAAAATACAGGAGACTTGAAATATAAAATATAGAATGAAATATAAGATTTAAAATCAGTTTCAGTTTCAGATTTGAAATATAAAATATAGAATCATGAGATGAATACATAATTTCACTATGAATCATTTCAGATTATACTCATCTATTTTCAAATCTTCTAATTTTGTATTAACTGCAGGCATCATCCATCACTCGTTACCCCACCGCCGCTCTGCTGCACTGACACCATACCGCTCTGTCGCGCGCCACCGCAACTCCTCGCCACCACCTGCAGTCGCGCCACCACTTGCAGTCGCGACAAAATTAAAAAAACAGAAAGAAAATTAAAATATTTTTATAT
>SNQN01010501.1:5902-21743 GCA_008642245.1 Bassia scoparia | reverse complement strand
TTGAAATTTTTCGAGACTTCAAGGTGGGAGTTTTTAATTACTTTGACCTAAGGTGGGAGTTTCAAAATAGGCTAGACTTCTAGGTGGGAGTTATTAATTTTTCCTTTTGAAAAAAAGGGTTGGAAAAAACTTCATAACAATATCGGTTTGATTGTTTTAAACATGGCTCAAGGCAAAACCAAAGTGCAAAACTCACAAATCACAACTTCACAAGCCGCATGTATTACGGAATACGGAGTAGTAGTTTGTCCCGGTTCAACCCGTGTAGAAAAAGTGAGTGTTTAGCCGTTAAGGCTAGGTGGAACTACACACAAGCACCATACAACGCCTACGACTGGTCATTTAAGGAGAAAAAAGAAACTTTTTTAAAAAATAAAAATATAACCCTTCATTTCCCTCAAAGTGCTCTATACCCTTTTACGTGAGAAAGTATGTAAATAACTACTTTAGTTACACTCTTTTTTGCGAAAAAAAACCTATATTACATTTTTTTGTCTTTAATTTTTTGTCCAAATATACCTTGAGTAACCTTTTGATGTGGTGGGGTTGAAGACTGGCTCCATGCCCAAAGGGACTGTGCGTGGGCTGTAGACGTTTGGGATAATGGTCAGTTGGGTATGCAACAGACGGAGGTATGCTCATTTTTTGGAATGAATGGTGGCGTGGGTGATTGAGAAGTTTCCACGGCATGATCGAGAATGGTTTGCGATGTGTGTTTGGTAAGTTTGGCGAGTCCGGAACAAAGGTTTATTTAAGAAGAAGGTTGTCTTTGCAGATTTGGCGTATCAAAGGGCAAATGATTGGTTGCGTGAGTACAGAGGCTCTCTTGGTGTTGGGGAAGGTGCGAAACAGATGTAACGAGCTCAGACAAGGTGGTCTGCTCCTGGAGATCGATTAAAAATAAACTTTAATGTTGTGGTGAGGGGGGGTCGTGTGGGTTTTGGTGTTGTGGCTCGTGATTATGTTGGTGGAGTGCATATGGAGTTATTATTCGTGTAATTAGGGGTGAGATTAGTGGCTTGGTTCAAATGCTTGTGGATGATATAAACTCTTTATTTTGAGTTTTGTTATCGCAATTGTAATGAGGTTGCTCATCGTCTTGCTCAATGGGGGGTAGCTTCTTTTAGTGTCGAGGTTTGGCTCTTAAGGATTTTCCTAATTGGATTTCGAATGTTGTAGATTGCAACTTAATTTTGTTTAATAATATTCAATCTACTCTTCCTTTTGAAAAAACTAGTTATTTGTGCAATATTTGTGCATGCGATGCGTCCGGTGGCAAATTTTTTATTACGATATAAGTACTTTTTTACTAACTGTAATTAAAATTAATTTTAGAAGATTTTAAATGAGACGAATGATATTTATGAAATTATCCTCAAACAAAAATTGAAATTATATATAGAATTGCATTAAATTTTCAATATTTAGTAGAACGATAAAATCGTAAATTTTTGCTTCATAATCATTTAAGTATGTCAATAATATATTTCAAATATTTTCTATTTTTATGCTTTTTTATGTCAACTGTTATTTATATGAAGGCAACTTTCTTATTCTATGAAATGTAAATTAGGAAGATATTGAAATAAGGTCAAATAGGTAAGTTTATGTTTTTGTCAAGGGTAGAGAAAGTATTTTCATGAAGGACATCATTTTCTCCCCCTGGCTTATATAATAGAGATTGTTCTTTGTTAACCACATCAACCAATAAATAAATTCCGACGTTGACCTTCACTTTTTTATGACTTTAGTCACATACATGTTCCACTTTTAAAAAATTAGATTTTTTTTCTCCTTTTCCCTCTATTCAGATAATCCTCTCCTTCTATTGTTTTCCCTCTTCATTACACCTACCCAATTCATATTTAGGGTAGAATAAACAACATACACAATGAAATTGGTTGAAATATTTGCACTTATTGATTGATTTGAGCTATTGAGAGATGATCCTTTATTTATCCATAAGATTAGATTAATAAAAAACAGAGCACGATCAGTGACAATCTTCTCCTTCATCCCATTCTTTCTCTCTCTCTACCACTTCTCACTCATTATTCTTCCTTTTAAGATAATTTCTTCACCTTCTCACACCAATGACAACAAAAACCTTCATCTCTCTCTTTCTCTCTCTCTTACTTTTTAATTATACCCACCATCATTTCTCTCACATCGATTAATCATTTGTTTATTTATTATTATCTAATTCAACAAAACTAATTTTGGTACTATAATTATCGGATTAGTGTTAATTAAGAAATGAAAATTGAACAAAAATATAGCAATACGTGTTATTTATAGATCTCGAAAAGTTAGGAATTTTGATATTTTTTAAATTTTTTACAGTTAGAAATATGAAATAAAGCAAGTTAATTACTTGAATTGGAATTAATTTATACACAACAGCTGACATGTGGCGCCTCTTCATTGGGCCGCGTTAGCTTCCTTCAAGTAAGCATGCAATTTGATGAAACAAACCAGCAGATTTCGCGACCCCACTCCTTCAATATCTTCATCAATTCCGTCATTCTTTGAAGAGTTGAATGAAATTCATTTTTTTGACACAAAATTGTCATGCATTCTTCATTATTGTAGCCCAATGACAAAATTTGTCATTCATCCAAGACAATTTTTTTCATTGATGGCAGATGCTCTAAATTCGGCCCAAATCGATCCAAGAATAACATTGGCCAAGCTACTACCAGTTGATCGACCCATTTTTTCTGAACTTGATACTGAAACTAGAATTCAAAGTCCATTTTAACCGAATTCATTTTTTTATTATATTAAAAATCTTTTATAATAAATGACTGACATGTTACTAAAACCGTTGGTCGATTTTTGAGGCAAGGATTCAGTATGATATTTGGCCCATGCATTGATAGATGTTCAATTCCCAAAGGATTAAATGAAATTAGACTAGAGAATAGTCTTTATGAAATAAATGGTTGTGATAATAGAGTAATGTTGTATGCGACTAGTGTTGCATTCCAAAATGCAGTCCGCGTGGCCCCACGTTTTTGCAGAATATTTTTTTTTAAATTAAAGTGTGAAATATGACAAATCACCACTATGATAGGTATGATTAAATGATACAGGATATGACAACATCACATTAAATTGGTTATTTTGAACCCAGGATAGATAAAATGAATCAAGGATATGACAAAATGAATTAATGATAGGATATGATTAAATAAATGTAGGATATGACAAAAATCATACTAAGTTTCGTGAAATGAACCAAAGATATAGTAAATGAATCGAGGATATGACAAATCACACGTAAATCACACTATAATTTGTAAAAAATAAAATAATAATAAAATACAAAAAGTCAAACGATTCACCGCAAAATGACAAAAATACCCCTGCATAGCATTTTGGAATGCTACACTGGGCAGCGTGTATCGTCGGTCGTGATAATCTCTATTATATAAGGAAGGGGGGAGAGATGGTTCCCCCCTCTTAAATGGCTTTATAACTTAATGAATTTTAATTTTTTTGAATTGAAGTGCCTAAAACTACCCCTTTTCTTATTATGAGATTTAAAATCGAAATTTCATTTATTATGTGACTTAATTAGTACAAAAGCTAAATCAATGAACATAGTCCAGATTGAATTGAAAAACATATGGTATAATATTGATTTCATGTTACATTTATACAAACTATTACAATTTAGATAAATTGTATTGCTAATTAGTTATAACATTTTATATACATTCTTAAATTATTTTAATGAAATATTACAATTTTTATACGTCTAAGCACGCATCGCGTGCACATAAAATAATGAGTATGATTAATGAAAGATCGATATTGTGTGCTCGACTGCTCGAGGTTAATTAAGTACTCGAATGCCTTTGGAGGAGGGGCATGTGACCTTCATTTGAAGCCCCATGACAATGATACACGTGATTCTACTCTCACATTACAAGTTGAAGTATGATCGCATCACTCACTATTTTAAACGGGTTAAATGCCTACATATAATATATTCAACCTATGGTAGGTTCTTTGTTTTTTGATCTTTTATGCAATAATTCCTTCAATTAGTATCTTGGGTCACATTTGTCCGAATAAACTTAGAAATCTGACTATTTGGAGTTGTAACCAAGACTAAGGATAGATTAGTAATTGGCAGACAAATTTTTAATATGCGGGTCGTTCCACCCTCATTAAATCGGTTTTGAATTCTTACCCCCTTTATGCTATGCAACCACCCTTATTCCGGCGGGTTTTCTTGAGGATCTAGAAAGCATTGTAGACGTTTCTTTGGAATAAAATTGTCATTCTCACTATCTTCTGAATGAGTTGGGGGCATTTGTCAACCAATAGCATAGGGGTCTTGGGATGAGAAGATTAAGGAGTGGAATTTGGCTTTATGGCTAAGCTTGCTTGGAAAATTCTTATGGAGCCTCACAAACTTGGGTCCAAATTGTGTGGGTAGACACCTTAATTCCTAATTTCTTGATGCTTCGGTTAGGCAAGGTAGTTCTCCTCTTTGGCGGGTATTTTTGAAGGGTAAGGAGTTCTTAAGAAGGGATTGTGCGACAAATGGGAATGGGGTCCATACTTCGCTTTGGTTGATATTTGGTCGGGAGACGCCCCTTATTTGGTATGAATAGGAGGTTCCCG
The DNA here is from genome assembly GCA_008642245.1 of Bassia scoparia. Taxonomy (NCBI): domain Eukaryota; kingdom Viridiplantae; phylum Streptophyta; class Magnoliopsida; order Caryophyllales; family Amaranthaceae; genus Bassia; species Bassia scoparia. The sequence goes on along the minus strand of SNQN01010501.1, from coordinate 17,105 downwards.
AAAGTTCTCATTGGAGGGTTGCTCATATAATTTTAATGGGAAATGGAATTTACAAACCGTTTCTCATTTGATCCCCCAATTACTTGGACCTAATTTCTAAAATCCCTTGTCTTCGAGACCGGGGCTTATGGATGGGTGGAGTGAGGCTAATTCTAATGGTTGTTCACAATTAAATCTTGTTATCAACAAATTATTAACCCACTCTTTGTGATTTGGTTATCCTTGGTTTTGGAAAAATTATGGAAAATTAAAGTTGCTTATAAGTATCGAATGCTTCTTTGGATGCTTCTCACTCAATCCTTCCGGTGTCTATTGACCTCTCCTCTAAAATTCCGAACTTTTCTCCTATTTGCACTCGTTGTCACGTTCAAGAGGATCATCCCACCTTTTTAGGGATTGCAATACTTCTAAGAAGCTTTGTTGTCCATTTTTAACCTCAAAATTGCCCCCAAGTTGATTTAAATTATTTTTTTCTTATTCTGTGGTCCCTGATTAAGTATAATTTAGTTTAGGTCAACCTTGGTGTGAAATTTTGCAACAGCTTGTTGGCATATTTGTTGCAAGGAATAAACTGTTTTTGACAATGTTGTTCTACATCCTAATTTTTCCTTGAATAGGTTTCTAATGACTGGCTACCTCACTATTCTATCTTACGAGGAAGGAGGTCGCTAGTTGCTCTGACAAGGAAAGGCCCACACATTGACCCCTCCAGTCCTGGACGAGTCAAGCTTAATGTCGAGCTACTATATTCAGGTCCTAAGGCCTCGGGTGGAGTGTTGTCCGTGGTCCTGACGGGAGTGGATAGTGGGATTCGCCATTAAACTTGAGCTTATGATGCAATGGCGGAATTACGCACTGCCCTTTTGGCTAAGTTTATGGCGATTCTTGGCAGATAGCTACGGACTTCGAGTGGATCCTCGGGTTGGTTCGCTTACTCAATAGGAAGACGACTTCGGAAACCACCCTTTGGACCTCTCCTGTATGATGCGGCTCAGCTTTTGGACGACTCAGTGATATCGTCACACCTACATTCCCCGAGATATGAACAGGCTAGTAACGAGCTTGCGGGTTATGGATGGCAATGACTAGTGCTAAGGCACTCTTTAAAGACCTCCCGCTTTCCTCAGGACTACCTCTTAGCCGATAATGGTCGTGCTCCGATGGATGCTGAGTTTCTGCTCACTTGGATTTATGCAGTTAGTTTCGCACTTTGATTTGCTAGTTTGGCTGTTAAAAGACTTGTTTATGTAGCTTTCTTTGATGGGTTGGCTTCTTATGGTGGAGGCTTTTATCTACCATTTGAGCTCACTCTCTTGTCTTCTCTGTACTCTAATATCTTTTGCCTCCTTGGGTCTGTTGTCCCAGGGTGGTTCTAATATATTTTCTTTTTCTGTTAAAAAATCACTTCAATCAGATCAGTTAAACTTTTTTAATTTAATTTAATTCGAATGATTATGGTTAACTCAACTTAGCTCGTTAACTCAACCAGTATTATATACTCCCATACTCTGTATATTAGTTCAATTCATTTATATTAAGTCATTAAATTTAGTTCAATTGCATAGTCCAAAAAATAATACTCCGTACCTTATTAAGTTGTTAGTATAAAAACATATCTCTTCATTGCAAGTTTTCTTAACAATAGTAAAAGGAGGATGGGTAGTTACTGTTCATATGACAGTGAACTGCCCATTTTGCCCTGCCTTTCCATCAAATCACACTCATGCCATGCCACAACACCTCACGCTGCTTACACCTCTTCCATTTGCTTTCGATCATTTCTCCTCATTTGTTTTGGACCCCTCCCCTGCTTCCTCCCATGCTTTCCTCTGCATATTCCCCACATTTTCGCCGCTGTTTTGGTCGCCCTTTTCGTCGCCGTTTGGTCGCCATTTCATGGAAATACGCATGCGACCAATGGGCGTGAGAGGGTCTCAAGAGGTAGGTTTGGTCGCCATCTTGGAGTGAGGGTGAGGTTGCGAGGATGGCATCGAATCACGGTGCCGCATCACCTATGGGACGTGAAAAGGGTCTCAAGAGATGTTCGTGCTAAGCGGTAAGGGTTGTTTGATTTAGGGTTTTGGATCTGAATTTAGGGTTTCAAATCGAGGATATTGTTGAATTTGGTTGGATTTTAGGGTTCTTGTTGTTTTTTCGAATTCTTGGTTTTTTGTTTAGATATGGATGTTTGTCTGTTTGTTCATGTTTACTCAATAATTAATTATTCGTCGCTTGATGGTTGACGCTGAATGTGTTATTTTTCCTTCTATTTTTCCCAATTCCTTTTAGAAATCATCAATGGTGGCAGGCAGATGTGGGGAGTCGTCGATGCTCGGCATCAACGTCGAAGCTTATGAAAGACGCTGCTAGAGCTGAAGGTGCTGCCACCGCCGTCACCGTAGCTGCCACCACCACCACCCTGCTGCACCAGTCGTTGCTGCTCCTCAGCCGCTCAAATGCGCCTCTTGGTCACCGCCTCCTCGCCCGTCAGATCCACCTCCATGTCGCCGCCTTCATCTTCTTCTGTCTCTTTATTTCACCATCGTTGCCTCGAGTGAGATCACAAGGTTGGTGCACTTTCACTCATCATATTAACTTTATCTAATCAGAAAGATTCAATCTTCTGTGTTGGGGTTTTGAGATTAGGCTGAAATTCGAGGTTTATGGGTTGAATTTTATGGTTTGACGGTGTGATTGTATTTCATAGAATTGATTTGATTTGTCACAAGATTCAGTCTTTTTGGGGAAAGATGCATTCTTCCACATTGCACCATTTATACTTTTATGGGTGTTGGGTTTAGTCAGTGTGTTCTGAGAATGAATCTAATTAGAATGTTGTATTCATCGTCTGATTGAGTACATGAATTCGAAAAATGAACCCTGATTTTTTTTAAAAAAAATTCAGATTCAAAACTTTTAAAAGTTGCAAGATTGGATTTTTTTGGCCCTTGTTGTTAAATCTATCATTCCTTTTTTAGCTTTATTTCATCATCTTATATGGTGTGATTCTTCCTTTTTATTGAACTACAATATGGTTATGACATAAAAAAGTTTATTTGTCTGATTGTTGATGTTTCAGATCCTTTCTGAACACTGATGCTGTACTATGTTCGCCCTCTTGCACATGGTGAAGTGTTTGTCTTGGATGATGTGAGGCGAGGTGAAACTTAAGCCCATATTACTGCCTTATTTTATTTATTTTATTTTTGAAGGGTTATCAAATCCAAATCCAATTGGTGTATAAATCAATTCCATAATATTTTTGAATATTACTTTTGTGAAGTCATTATTGATGTTGACTAAATTCTTTTTCACTGTTAGGCAATTGAGAGAAGCAATAAAAGCTCGGATGTTACAAGCTGAGTTGGAATTGGCAAATGAATTGAGGAGGCAACTTGACTTAGAGCTCGATGATCCAGGAAGAAGGGAAGAAGCAGAGTCTAATCGTAAAAGGCTTGAGGATGAGGGATAACGAGTCGAAAGTCAGTATTAGAGGGGAGCCAATAAGAGAGGAAATATCTGCAGAAGCTTCAGGAAGTGTCGAGCTTGGAGATGAGCTTTGAGTATGAAACACAAACTAGACATACAGCAAAGTCAATTTCTACAATGAACGAATCAAAGGAGAAAAATTCAGCTAGAGCTTGTCAACACAGCTGCCAATAAAGAGCAGCAGAATGACAACTGAAATGTAAATGCTGAGTCCAAACGTGCTTTTTTGCTAGAATCGTTCCTCTGGGGCAATGAGGCGAATAAAGAGAGAGAGTGTCTGCAGAATTTAGTGCCAAGTGTAAGAGATTAGAGAATGAGCTTTCACGAGTGAACATGATGCTGACAACTGGGAAAGTCAGTTAGCTATAGCAAAGGCTCGGGCATGTGGTTACTCAGAGCTTCAGAAGGCATATGCAAAGAAGAAGAGCAAGTCACAACTTCAAGCTGTACTTGCTAAAGTTGGTCATTAGAACATGGATTGAGAAGGAGAGGACATCGTGTGCAGATTTTCTGCACAAGTTAGAAAGCTAGAATCGAGCTTTCAAAATTGAAATCTGAAGGTGTTATCAGCTTCACCAATCTCTAGGAGGAGTTGGATAAACAGCAGGTCAGTTTGTTCTTTCCAAATTTATTGATTTCTCGATCCTTTTAATCTGGAGACCTAAAAACTCTGCTAAAGTTTTAAAGTGGAAGTGTTTTGCTTAGTTTTGTTATCATCAAGTTTGAGCTAAAATCTGATGCAGATATAACTTTTATCCCTACTTAACCTGTGTGACAGAGGGGAATGTGGGTCAATAACCATTCGAAAGCCTTACTTCTAACCATAACTTCAAGAGTATGTGAATCAATGATCTTATATTGTGAATGTGTTGATATGTTGGCAGGAGGCTGAGCTAGCTGTTATGCGCAAATAAACTGGAATTGAATCATAATTTTGGATGTAATGAAGGAACTGTGATCAGGTGTATTAATGGACCGCGAGTTGGTATAGAGGCGAAAGTCATCGTTAAAACCCCGGTGACGATAGCTCGATTCGGTATCGGGATCAGGATCAATATCATCCCCTTCTGATAGATTTCAGATGGGCATCAGTTTGGCATTGATCACATTGTGTTCAATGAATTCAAATCTTGGAAACTCTGTTGATTAGTACAATATATATAATACTGTCATATTACAATGTAGTCCAAATCTATACATTTTGTCACTAGGAGAATTATTGATAGCATTTACTTATTGTTATGATTATGCTGTTTAGTTCAACTTCTTTAATTATAGAAAGAATGATGCTTCTTCAATTGCTCTACATATTACAATTTCATGAATTTTCCATTAATAGTTTTAGAATCATCATCAATTGACAATAAAATTCATAGTATATTAAAAACCTGTCACAATCATCATTTGAGTCAGTTGATTAGAAATTTGTGCTTTAATCGTCCTTTAGCCTTTTGGTTGAACTTGATGATGGATGCCTTTAGGGTAAGTGTAATAGTATAATCTTAAATAAATGTTGCACTTTGAAATGTGCAATGCAAGAGCTACCCTTGCCACCCTTGCCTCTTAGCCTTGGCTACCTTCGTTTTTTCGCCTTCAAATGGTACATTTTATCGCTGTTGGAGATAGGCTTGACGGAGAGGACTCCAATCTTCGTTGAACCACTGGTATTCCTTTCTTTTTATTATTTTGCTCAATTGCTTTATTTTACGTTATTGTTTTTTAATTGTCCATTATTTTGAGTTATATGCAAGAACTCGGAATTTTTGTAGTCTTGTGTTAGAATATTACTTTCTGTTGTTTGTTGCTTGAATTAATTTTGTAGTCTTGTGTTAGAATATTACTTTTACTCGAAATTAATGTGCCGAGTAGGCAAGCAGCAGTAAGGAGCGGCTCTAGAAGAGCAGCAACAGAGCATGCCTTTCCTTTGGTTTTGAGAGTCGGGTACACGAGTAGCAGCAGCCGCCCCAGTTCAGCGTCGCATCAGGAGCAGCCATACCTGTCTTCTCTCGTATTTGATCCTTCATCATTTCAATTGCGATTAAGCATCAATTACCACCTAGATAAGGCAAGGTATTAGGCTGTCTTTCTTTATTTACTTCCTGACTGTTCCTCACTCCTGCAGGCGGTTGTTGCTACTGCCTTTGTAGTGTACTCTTTATATGATCATTAATGTACTAGGTTTTGACTTCAACATAGAATAAACATTTCTTTCCTCCTAGCCTAAAAAGTTAAAAATGCCGTTACAGATTGTTCAAACCCTTGTTTTTATCTATATTTCGCTGTGAGGACTTGTGTGTGGCTGTGTTTAAGCCAGAGTGACTTGAAAATCGTTCATTAGTCTCTGGAGCTCTTTGATTTGTTTGAGTGTGTTCTGCGAGTTTGGAAATGCCCAAGATGATCTTAGCTAGAAGTGCTTCCATTCTTTGGTGCAGCAAGGTTTGAAGAACTATGGATCCGCGTCGTTGTGCACCAACTGCTTCGTATTTGCAGCTTAAAGCAGAAGAAAGAAGCACTGTACAGGCTGACTGCCTTGGTTTTTAATCAAAAAAATGTGTTAATTACCTGCTACCTCACATTAATTTTGAGTTAATAAGGTCCTTGATTCCTGGATGCTTCTTTGAATTTGGCTGACATTCCTGTTTATTATTTGGGCAGATCGGATGATATAAAAGATTTTACCGATTTATTTGAGGGATCAAAGCATCTTGAACTGGAGATGAAGATCTTAAAGCACTGAATACTATTTGTCTATTTCTCCTTATCGCTTCATTAAACTCAGTAAGTATATTACCTTTGTTCCTACTATGTTTATATCATAGGCTTGGGCCACAAGTCGTACTCGTAAGTTATCTTGGGCTTCCACTATGCTTCTGGGGAAGAGAAATCTATTAAAGGTGATGAAATACTGATTAGAGCAGGTTTTATGCATCACCCTTGGATATTGATAGCTTAAAGCTTTGCTTGAATGGCAGTTTTCTGTTCCAAGAAATACCTTATGATCCGTTGGATACTTCTATAGCAGTTTCCTTCATCCTGCCCCCCCAGTCGTTACAGTAATGTGATTGTTATGATCTGTGTCAATTTTATTATTTTCCTGCATTGAATCTTTTGTCTTCAATCAATTTCCTTCCATTTTTGACCAGGTTTCTCCAGATGCCGGGTATGATGGACCTAATGCCAGTTCACTTGGTAAGTTCATGATTTCTTCAATGCATCACTCTACCCATTCAATGATAAAGATGATACAGAGAACTGCATTGCATCCTCAGGTTTTTACTTTGTTTATGGATTATTTTAAGATGGAGATTGATTAACTTGTCTGCATTTTCCAGACCCACCTGTGCATTGAGGAAGTATATTTTTTCTTAAATTATTGTGTGGTTTGCTTTACCAAAGAAATGTTCAAAGCTTGTGTGATGTTCAGACTTTGATATGGTGATCTTTTACTCGTATATTGATGTTGAAAGCAAGATTGGAAGTTGGTATCTACCCTACAGGCCCACCACTCGTTAATGCACATCAAGCAGTTGCTTGGAAGAATCCTGTATTTTTTGGTATGACAGCATGTTGATTTCAATTTTGTTTTTATTTCTTTGTCTTTCTCAATTAGGGTTGTGAATTCAGTTCTTATACGGCGTTTTCTCTTGCTGTTTTGAGATATGTGGAGCAGTAGTTGGGGGCCCAAGTATGGATGTTTGTAGAAAAGCCTGATAATTGTCCTTCTATATTGCCGTGTGGACGTTGGGCCGCGCCCTCGGATAGCGGCGCGGCGGCTTGGGCCTACATCGAGGTGCTTGTGCGTGGCTTGAGCCACGGAATCCCGCAGTGAGTGCGGTTGGGTGTGTTGGTCGAATGAGGGGAGTCGCACCGTGCCTAGCAAAGGTTATTCACGGACGCCGGAAACGTTGGTGCCAAAACAATGGCCCACGTCCATCAAGTAAACCAGTTGTGGGTTCGGGGACATGGTACGATACCAGATCTGTTAACCCATTCGCCCGACATTTGTAGCGGCCTCTATTCGCGTCTCCATTGCACATTCCATTCATCACGATTATTGAAATGGACATAACTTACATTTTTGCACCTTAGAAGCGTTCTACCCGAAAATTACTAAGGTGAGTATGTTTCTATTATGTACAAGAGCTACCTAAACCTAGAAATTGTGCCACAATTGTATATATCATGTTAAACGTGCCTAAACACAGGTTGTCCATAGTTAATCTGCATTTTAGGTTCACCATAATTCCGTCTTTGTTTAGAAATACTATACAAGCTATAACAACATTTAATATTGCCGAATAAGATTGAAGTGCCATAAACTTCAAAGTATATGCAAACTCGTCTTACCCTAACTGCAGAAAACAAAAGTTATAGTTTGTAAAAGCCAATGAAAACGAAATCTTTGCCTCTGAATTGGCTACTATGAACACAAGGAAAATGATTGTAGTCCTTGATAAACGCAAGTGCAATGATTCTCGCCTTCAATTGCTATACAAGAAATAAAGAATTGTTAGTAATTGACAATGACTTAATATGAACATTGAAAACTAACCAATGAAAACCTTTGCAAACATTGTGAAAACCCTACATTTTACATTGAAACACAGTTAAAGTGAGTTTCTACATTGCTTTAATTTATTAAAAACCTCATAACAATGGTTAGTCATATTACAAGAAGTGAGAGAGTTTGGTGAGTATTCTCAGAATTCAACTTTGTTATCGTTGTTGATTCGAAAGCAGAATCGATGTTTGAATAAAACGAGGTGTATGATGTGTTTTGAGTGTTTTGAGTGTTTTAGAGAGAGAGAGAGAGTATGCGTGGGAAAGCATGTGTAAGTCGTGGTGTCTCGGACTGAGCAAGGCAAGGGTATTTTTAGGCACGAGGCAAGTTTTTGGAGCAAATAAAACCTGCCGTATATACGCTGCAAAAGTGAGCGTATATACGCTGCTTCCTGGATTATACGCTCACCTGTGCAGCGTATTGATACGTAGGCTCCCCTTTCAACATTTTTGGGCAGTTTTCTATGGTTGTATGAGCGTATATACGCTCCTGTTGAGCGTTTACGTCCTGTGAGCGTATCACGCTCATCAGTTGCGTTATACGCTCAATTGATTTTGATATTTTTTCCAAAAAAACCTCGAAACTATTTTTGAATTTTCCTCCGATTTTAGTGTCTGATTTCCTTGATTCGACGCACCTAGACACCCTTGCTCTCCAAGCAAGGATTTCTAGAATGTTCTAGAAGGTTCACGTTATTCCGGCAGTATTCTTCTATTATTCATGTATATTTACTGCGCGTATTCTGCGTATCTTAAACATTGCGCAATTCATAGGAACCAATCAATTAGGAAAAATCAGAAAAACATCCATTTAAAAATACTGGCGGAATTCAGAAATGTGACGGACATGACATGAACATCAAACAAGCATGAGACATCGCCTTTGAAAACCTTTGAAAACCTTTGAAAAACCTTTGAAAAAACCGACAGAAAGTATTTTTGCCTTGCCTTTTGACCTTTGCTCAATATTTCGAGTACGGACCTCGCAATATTTCCAACTTTAGAATTCAAAGCATCTTTTCTAATTCGAAACAAAACGCGAGACGCGTATGCTTTTCTCACGGATTCACTCATATTAATGGCGAACACCTTTTCAGTGTCTACAGAAGCCCCACTTTGACTGAGTCTTGACAGAGACAGATAGTCTCGTTTTTAAGACGAAAATTCAAAGTATTCGAATCTGGAGACGCGGAGGCAAACTCAAGACGTTCTGCGACCCTGAGTTTACCCTTTACGCTCAAACCCACGCACGCCAGAATGTACCTGCCAAAACAAATGTTAGTTTTACCTGTTACCGCCGCCCCATTGCGGTGTTGCTGCCCTCGCGCAAGCGCCTGGATCCTCGGGTGTTTTCTCCCTCGACTGACCTTGCTTTTCAGGAGAGTTTAGTAGATGTGTGTTGCGGAATTTGGTGCGGGAGAAAATTCCAAAACCGAAAGATTGCGGGAACTTCTTGCAGACGGGAGAAGATTCCAAAACCCGAAGATGTGCTGAACGGAACTTCTGATAGCCGCGGAGAAGATTCCAAAAACCGCGAGATGTGCTGAACGGAAACTTCATGATAGCGGCGGAGAAGATTCACAAGACCCGGAAGATGTGCTTGCTTGGATTTCTTGTTAGCAGGGAGAAAACCAGTAAGACCCGAGATGGTTGTGCTGGATTTCCTGTAGCGGGAGAAATCGTAGAACCCGAAAGATGCTGTGCTGATTCATGTAGCTGGAGAATCGTAGACCCGAAAGATGCTTGTGCTGGATTTTGTAGGGAGAAATCTAGACGCGAAGTCTGCATATGATGGAAACTTCTGACGCGGGAGAAGTTCCAAAACCCACGAGTGTGTTATAAAAAGCTGTGTGTGAGAAGCCCCCACTTTGACTGAGTCTGAAGAGGACGAAAAATCTCGTAACACGATGTCAAAGATAGTTTGATCTTGGGACAGAGTAATGCAAGTTCGTCGGAAACGCCTCGTTCTCTTCGGAAGTTCCCCCTACGGCTGACCTTGCCTTTTCGGGGGAAAGTTGTTGTTTTGTAGCACAGTCCGTTGTATAGCGATTTGAATGCGTATAGGCATGTGAGTGATGATACTGATTCCTTCGCCGAACGCCGTCGTTCCTCAGGCAAACCTTCCCTACGGCTGACCGTCGGCATTGTTCGGGAAGATGTTGCGTTGTGGCAAACAATCGCGTTATAGCGATGAATGCGATATAGGCGTGTGCAGGAAATGCAGTGTAGATGGGCCCTAGGGGGGGCCTCGGTGTTGAGGTGGTTGCCATGTGCAAGTGCAATGTGTTAATGCAATTGTAATGTGTTTGTGCAGGACTGCATATGCATGATGATGTATGTCTGCTCATGCATAGATGATGCTTATGGGAAGTGTGTAATGGCAAGTCTTTCTTAGATCTAATGCCATGAAATGGACCAAGGTAAGATAGACTATGGTCTAAAATGCTTTTGGGATTGCGGGATGGAGCCGTCTCAAGCCCCATTCGAGCAAGGCGATGTTTGATGATCTGCCCAAGTGAAGCCCGCCAACCCATGGGCGTTTTGTGGTGTTTAGGATGGCTGTTAGTTTGTGGTGTTGATGGTTGGATTTAGTAGGGTGAGCCCCAGCTTGGATGGCCTTCGAGGTATTAGGGCGATGATTGATGTAAGGCAAGTGAATCGTTGTGGAGTCATGGGGTTTGGCTTGGTTTTTCGAGAAGTGCGTAATGGTGCCAGCGGGATGTGATTCTGATTTGCTCGCAGCAATCCAGTAACTGATCGATGAATGCTGCATCGAGGAGAGAGGATGAGGGATGTGTTTTGATTTGCCAAATCAGTAAACTTGAGGCTGAATGTGGCATGAGGAGCGAGACATTGAGGAAATGCCTGCAATGCCGATGTTTGAGACACAGAGAATGCGATGCAGGAATGCTGCCAGGAGTGATAGCCCTTAAGACGAGTTGGAGGAGAGACCCTTAAGGTGGTATGAAAGAGTCATAGCGCTTAAAAGGTTCAAGAAAAAGAAAGGCTTGTTTGTGACTAAGGGTAAGTGACGATGGGGAATTGATGTGGTTGGTAGCATGATGTAGGTCAACTCGAGTCTATGTCGGGTTCATACACTAGGAAATTTGTTGCTTCTGAGTATTAAAGGAATCACCATATATCTCTCCTCTTT
>SNQN01010500.1:0-18907 GCA_008642245.1 Bassia scoparia | reverse complement strand
AATCACACCCATTTACTATGTTTCCTAATTTATTTACAACTTGTTATAATTAACAGTAATTTGACTAACATATATCCCTTCAATTTACTAAATTACAAAAACTTACAATATTTTTGTCAAGTAAAAGAAAACCTTATAAATTAAAAAAGCATTTGTAATTTAAGAGTTGTTCTTTTATAGAAAAATGGATGCATTCACCAATAAAAACATTTACATAAAAAATCAAGGACAGAACTCCATCCTAGGACAAAATTCTGGCTACGGACACTACTTCGGTAACCAGGATCAAAGCATACCAAAGAATGTTACTCATTTGGCCCCTGATAAGCTAAAAAGGTTAGAATTCATGTTTATTTTTATTTAATTTCATTATTTTAACTACTTTCTCAAAAGTATAATAAGTTTAGCACTTATCATACATCACTTATAAATAATTTGTATAAAATATATTAATATTAAAGATATTAATAATGTTCTTTTTTTATCTATTTATAAATCATATCTATACATGCATTTATAGGTTGAAAATGAACAGGATTAATTCTCAAAAATGTCGTCACAAAAAAGCATTATACATTCAGCAACTACATTATACTATAGAAAAAGAGCATGAAATTAACCCTAAATCACATTTAAAAAGTCTTAATATATATCAGTTAGCAAATATAATTATCATGCTAGTAACGTAATGATAAAAATGATGTAAAGTTATTCGTTATTATTGGTACAATATATTAATATATTGAAATACTATTTGATTACGTAGAATATGTTATCATCTGAACTTGAAGCATTTCAAAAATTAATATAAGAAAAACTTCCCAAAAATCTTTTGTGCAACCGGTTATATCTAGAGATAAATACAATCACATTCGATTTATTCATTTTACAGCTTTAAAAAATAAGTTGTTGTAAACAAACAATGTGTTTATAGACTGTCAAATATATGTGTTATTGTACTATACCTTGAGGTAGGTACATTCAATTGTACTATACCTTGAGATTGGTACATTCAATTGTACTATAAAATTTGCATTAGTGTTGTTGCGTTTGATTTCAACAACTGTCATCTTATTTTAAACTTAATTACAATACGTGTATAAATAATTAGAAGTTTGAAATGGTTATTGTACTCCTCGTTTTCAAAGGTTTTTGGTCTATAGTTTAGAATATATGATTAATAAGAGGATTCTCCATCCTCTTTGCTTTCCCACTCGTGTATGAGGATGTACCCTTTGATGTGGGTAATTGGATGAGGATCCTCTTTGTAAAAGGATAACAGTAAATCCTCCTTCTATGGTGGAAATGGTTTCTTGGCTCTTGTGCCAAGAGGATAAAAAAAATATTACATAATGTGAATGAAATGACAACACTAATAGACATTCCTTAAAAATAGGAAATGTAGAGGAAGTGTTGCCTCATAGCTGCTATTGATATAGCGCTATGAGGAAGTGTTAAAAAAAATAAAAAAAAAAAAGGCAAAAAAAGTAAGAAAAAGGAAAAAGAGCATAACGGGAGGGTAGAGGAAAACGGGGTCACGTGATTGAATTTTAAATTTGTCGGACAATGTTAGCTTACGTTGAGACAATGTTTGGTATATAGTTGGACAATGTTACAAACTCGTAAGACAATGTTTATATATTTCCAGACAATGTTAGGATTGAATAATTTTTTTTTTTTTTACAAGTGAACAGTGCCAAACAGTGCCCGCGCTATACTTCTAGCTGCGCTAGATTTATCATCCCTCGGAAATGTAATATGTAGTGGGAACCACATTCCAAACTTGCACTTGTTCAATTATAAATGGTGAAATAAAATAAATATTATATTGTAGGGTATATGTAAAGTATGGAAGGGGAAGAGGAAGGGGAAGGAGGATCTTTTTGTGTGGAAAAATTTAGGGGATGGTTAGATAAAAGAGTGTGAGTTAGTGGAAAATGAGGTGTCAAAAGGAGAAAAAGACTGGAAAAAAAAGAGAAAGAGGACTCCTCTTTGTTGTTGATACTTTAACACAAGATTTCGTTAAAAGAAACTAGATTTTTCTTATCTCCCATTACAAACTTATTTTTTTAATGTTAAAAAAGAGATTTTTGAAGCAAAATATTAAAAGGAATTTGAGTTATTTTGGACCTGAAAGATTTTCACTTATTAATTAGAAAATATCTTAGTAATCACTGGTTTATAATGAAAAAAGAGTATTATTTTGAAATTTACAATTATAGACAAAAACATACGATTGTAGTTGAGAATTAAAATAAAAAAAGTACTACAAAAAAGAAAAGTTAGGAACATAGGTCTATCACTGTCTCTTATACACATCTAGATGTGTATAAGAGACAGACCATATACAATTCTAATTAAATTAAGTAATAGACATCATTGTATTTAATAATAAAAATTTCCTTTGGAAAACAGAACCAATTACTCCATATTTAATATGACATATGTTTTATTTCTTACCTTTTTGGTACACTATTTAGCAACTTAATTAACACACATTGCCTATATGCTTCTTGAAATATTCTATAATACAATTACTCTACATTAACTTCTTTTACTTTTACATGTCCAGATAAAATTTAGTATACACTTAAGCTAATTAACCTCGTATTATATCTATAAAAAGCATTATATATATTTTCAATAATTAAAGTTACTTTATACAAAAATATTTTTTGAAAAAGAAATTATTACTACATATTTCGTTTGAGTGTTTGTTTGTCGTTTAGCCTCTGTGTTAAATTAAAGGGCCAATCTATTAGCACAAATGACATGCACCCATGAGTCTTTAGACACTCTATATATACTTCCCTACTTTTAATAAAGATATGTTATTAAGTTCTGTAGCAAAAAGTTCTATTCCGTAACAAGTTCATTAATCATAATTTTAGCTTTGAATAGATGATGCACAAATAACAACAATGTAGTTTATCGTTGTCAATTAGTTTTTTTCATTCAAGCCTTGAAAAGTAATAAATTAGAACTAGGATTAAGTCTCTTCCATAATAACGTTCTTATTGGGTCATTTGCAACAAAAAATAGTATAATAATATTAAGGCAAAATTGGTCTCAACACCCTAAAATTCATGTAGTTGCTAAAACACCACAAACTAATGTATTGGGTATGGTGTGTACCTTTTTTTCAACTTTTTGGCCATTATTTCGACGTAAAATGATGAAATTTTTTTAAAAAATAAATTTTGGTTAAAAGTTATATGAATTTTTTGGTTAATTAGAATTTTTTGGGGAAAAAAGTTCACTTTTTTTGGTGACGTAATGGCATGCGTCGCACCCAACACTTTGTGGTGCTTTAGCAACTAAGCGAAGTTTAAGGTGCTGATGAGCACACCTAAGCAGTATTTCAGAGTGTTGAGGCTAATTTTTGCCTAATATTAATGAGCCTAAATTATATAAAGTTTTTTTAAATCTTCTAAGAGACAGTTTTTATATAATTTTTTGCTAAATAAAGAAAAATTATCATTAAGGTCAAGGCAAGAAAATAGCCTAACCTCTAATAGCTTAGACAACCTAAGCTTACAAAGAAAACACCTAGTTACAAATTCCGATTTGCTCAAACCATTGCTTATCTATACTAGTTATTCTCCTAGGAAAAACACAATTAACTCTCCAAATTACAACCTATTTAATCAGCTTAATAATCAAATTTCAGTTCAGAATTTAATGATTCCAAACACAATCATTCCTTTCATGCCAAATGTGGAACATAGTGGCATTAATAACTACAACACAGAAAGCATTATGAAACTATGTGAGATAGTTTCTCCTCTATATACTTTTAAGCACCTATAGAAAGTCATCACCACAATGCACAACAGGCAGCCATTGCTTTATAGCACTCCAGTTTTGAAAGCTCGCAGAATAGTGAAAGAACAATTGAGTGAGAGATTCAACAACATCATTACACAATACACATTGATCTTCCGAGACAATCCCAATCTTTAGTAGTCTATCTTTAGTCATTAATCTGCATTGCATAGCTAGCTAAGAATGAAATACGTGCTTTGGTAAAATTAAACTATGCGAAACGAAAGAGCACCAAAGGACATGAGAGCACTGAGCAATCTTTTTGTCATAAAGAAAAGAGCGTGAGAATTGTTGCATCTTCAAAATAGTATCCTTGAGCCCCAACGTAACTTCACCAATTTGTTCTTGACCTCACATACTTGCTTCCAATCAGTTGGAGCTTGATAAGACTACCAGTCATATTGCTTCACATACACATGATTAATCCACTTAATTGATCCATAAAGATTCTTTTCTTTTGTGCAATAACCCCATTCGACCCTCTTTCTTGGGTATATTGTGTATTGTGTCACACACTCAACATGTTCCTTCTCTCAATCCTAAGAGGTCCTGTGATTGATTCTCTTAAGGTATCATTTTTATATTGTGATTACTTAACATAAGTGCATTGTATGTAGTTGAAGGTTACACTCTTGTCTCACCAAATTGCAACTTACCAAGCAAGAATTATGCAGTTGCAAAATGACAATGCTCAATTTACTCAACAAATTGTCGACCTTGAAGAAAAGATTTCAAAACTGATATATAATAATCAAAATATTACCTTAATTTATATGTCGTCAAAGTAGTGCTAATTTTATTTATTAATTCAAATAAATACTAAAAGTTTTTTTGGAATATTTTAAATATTGAATCAATATAAGCATTTTTATTATTTTTTTTTTTTTTTTGTATGATGCAGTTGAAAACGAAGACTTGAAAATTGAGATGGAAGTGCTTATATATTTAAGAGAAACTAATGGAGGATGTGGCTGATGATGGGAGTTTTTAACATCATTACTCATGAATTGAGAAATCAAGAAATAAAATATTATCCTAATATTTTCTCTAATCTTCATCTTGTTGTTTTGTGCTGGGAAAGCACGTGCCGAATGACTCTTTATGTGCAGCCTAAAATAATATACTTCAAGGATTTATCAAATATAATGACTGATAGTTTTTTCATCTATTTAGCGTCTTAAATGTGTATATTTGTTGCTCAACTATTGTATTATGTCAATATATCGTGTTTAAAACAACTTTAATTTAGTAGAGGAAACAACATTGATGTGTCATTAATTTACTACTCCCCTACCCTCACAAAGATTGCAAACTTAGGAGAATAAAGTAATTGTGTCACAAACCATTTATCGAAAAAACAAAAATATTTCAGCCATTTAAGAATGGAGGGAGTAGGAGACCTGAGGTTGGAATTTTAGAAGTATCATAGGGATCACCTTTGTCCCAAACATCTACAAAAGTTACTTACTCATGCCCGATAGTGCTTCGAATATAGATTAATCTTATGTAGTTGTCATTATTAGAGGTTATCAAACATAGTACGATTTGGTGCAATTTGAATACTAAGTAAATCAAAGAAAATCGCGTATTCAGGTTTTATCAAAATCTAAAACAGTTTGAAACATATTCGTATCCAAACTGGACAAAACCAAACCATAATAATGCATTTAGGTTTACAATTTATAAAGAGAATTATAAACGTTAGAAAATGTCAATCGTTTACTTACATTAAATGATATGACTTGTAGGAATTAAATTAAGTTTGYAACCCTAAATCTTACTGTATATGTTATATTTTGATTTCAACATTTTTTAATATTTAATCTTTTGAAGATATTTAAAAGTTATATCAATCAATCAATCAATCAATCAATCATAGCCTTAATCCCATATGTGGGGTCGGCTAACATGAACCAAATGAGATTATTCCGGGAGGTCATCCACATAAATTTTCCTCCTCCACTCCCTCCGATCGAGAGCCTCACTCTCTTGCAAATCCYACTGRTTCAGATCTTTTCTAACTCCTTCCCACCAAGTCATTTTTGGTCTCCCTCTACCTCGTTTAAAATCCDCTRGATCCCACTCTTCCACTCTTCGCNCCGGTGCCCCRTYAGGTCTCCGTCTTACATGCCCAAACCAACGCAAGCGGTTTTCCCTTAACTTGCTTGCAATATCTGCAACACCAACTTTCTGGCGGATAACTTCATTTCTTAATATAATTATATAACTTCATTTAAAAGTTATATAATTATATTAAAATACTCTTTAACGGTTTATAGTTTTGTTGATACTTTTTGAAAAATTAGACTAATACCGTAATCAACAATTTTTTTTAAAAAAAACCTAAACCATGGACTATATTATTTATAAAGCGTATACCAATACATTTGCTACAATATGATTTGGTCCAATGTAGTTACGGTTTAGATCAACCTTTGTACAACCCAAGCTATTCATTATGTAGCTTTTACGATCCACACCATTTTTAGGGACTTGTGTGATAATTATTTCTTGCATGTAATAATCACCTCTTTGATTTGGAGTCATACCTTATATTGCAAAAAAGTTCACGTGAAATTGTTGCCCTTTTTATTCTTGGGGTTTTTCTATGCTATGCTCCTAAGGTAATCGAATTTCTAAGGTATGCCCATGTTATTTCAAAATTTAATGTTATGCCTCTCAGCTCGACTATCTTAACGACTTYTTTGGTTACTGACAATAAATTGCAGTAATGGGAAAGGATTTGTATAAAAATATAAGAAGAAAATCCATGTTTATTCCCATGGTAATACCATTGCATCATTAAAAGTTCTATTTTCTCCTTAAATTTTCATTCTCACTTAATATCACTGCCCCAAGTGGTAATGAAATTTTTAAGAAATTGTGTATTCATGGAAAGCAAAACATGAGTTTGGGGTGAAATTATTTTCCATGGAGAAAAAGTTGCTCACAACTTTATTCCCCATAGTGATCATAAGAGTTCATCCCTATTTAAATTACACTAAAATTAATTCATTCCTATTCCTACCATTTAATACCAATAACTAAACAGGCTGTAAGAGGTATAGCTTAGAAAAGACATGAGTACACCTTAGAAACTCGACTACCTTAAGTGTGTAGCTTAGAAAAACCTTTTATTTTTTTATAGAATATCTTTATAAATGTATGTGGTTAATATTAATCATTCTATTTAAAACAAAAGTATAYTGTTAAAATGGAGCCACAGTTTTATCAAGTACAATATCCTTGGTTTGGCACTGATGATGGCTAGCAAGAAGCTTCGTCCTTACTTCGCAGCACATAAGATTGTTGTCTACACCGACCAACCAATCAAGCAACCGTTGACTAAGCTGGAGTCTTCTGGGAGGATGCTTAAGTGGGCGATAGCATTGAACAACGGATTCAATCTTGACTTTGAACCACGAAAAGCTATAAAGGGGCAAGCCCTAGCGGATTTTATTATGGAAATGACGAGGCCTCCCCCAGTCGAAACGTCAAGCGACGTATGGACATTATTCGTAGATGGTTCATCTACACAAAATGGCTGTGGGGRAGGCATCTTGTTCAAATCGCCTGAGGGAGATACGTTCGAATATGCCATGAGGTTCAAATTCCAAACTTCCAACAATGAGGCCGAGTATGAAGCACTGGTGGCAGGGATTCAGATGTGTAAAGCGGCCYGGGCACGAAAGATTGACGCAATGTCCGACTCCCAACTGGTGGTAAGTTAGGTTAATGGTGAGTATGAAGCCCGAGACGAAAACATGATCAAATACTTGGAGATGGTSAAGAAGGAAGTSGAAGGATTGGAACGTTTTCACCTAGTGCAAGTGCCTAGGTCGGAGAACAACCAGGSCGATGCCTTGTCCAAGTTGGCTAGTTCGGCTACAGGAGACTCTCCCAGATCTGTCTTCTGGGAAGTTAAAGATCAACGAAGCATAGACGAGCTAGCCGACGTTCACTACATCAACCGAGGAAGCACTTGGATGGATAAGATCATTGAATACAAGCAAATGGGAATTCTACCTCTTGACCCGAAAAAGGCTAAGTATGTGAAGCGGCGAGATACGTGGTTTGTATATTGGAGGGGCCAGCTCTACAAAAAATCATTCTCTCATCCCTTGCTCAAATGCATAACCCCAGAGYAAGGGGCAGAGGTGCTAGACGACATCCATCAAYGCCAGTGTGGTTCACATATTGGGGCCAGGTCGTTGGCCGAGAAGACCCTCAGGACGGGATATTATTGGCCTACCTTGCGAGAAGACGCCGCTAACATGGTCAAGAAATGCCACAAGTGCCAAATCCACYCTCACATTCACCAACGTCCAGCCAATCAGTTGTCTCCTGTGCTATCACCTTTCTCGTTTGCCAAGTGGGGTGTGGACATCCTTGGACCTTTTCCGCAAGCGCCAGGGTAGAAGAAATTCTTGATTGTGGCGGTGGACTACTTCACTAAATGGGTAGAAGCCGAACCAATGAGAAATATCAAGGTGCCTGATGTACAAGGATTTTTGACAAGAAACATCATCACACGGTATGGCGTCCCCCAGTCTATCGTCTTCGACAACGGTCCTCAATTTGATTCCAACATTCTCACCAATTGGCTATCAGACCAAGGGATCACTGCACACTTTGCTTCCGTAGCCCATCCACAAGCCAACGGGCAGGTTGAGTCCTTCAACAAAATTATCAGCAATGGGTTGAAGAAGAAGCTGGACAATGCTAAGGGGTTGTGGGTTGATGAACTTTACAATGTGCTATGGTCAATCCGGACAACGGTGAAGAATTCCACGGGAGAAACTCCATTTGCACTTGTCTTTGGCTCGGATGRTGTATTGCCCATTGAGATGTATGAACCAACACTCCGGGTRATGATGTACACCGAAGAAGGAAACTGGGAAGCCARGAAGTGCAATCTTGATCTAATTCTCGAAATCCGGGGCAACGCTCTTCTCCGCCAACAGATTTACAAGTTATGAATGTCCCGAGAATACAACAAACGTGTCAACCATAGGCCTCTCCAATTGGGAGACCTTGTGTTGAGGAAGATGGAATCTACGGGAAGGGCTAAGGAGGATGGAAAMTTGACTCCAAATTGGGAAGGCCCGTACAGAATCTGTGAGGTGTTAAGGGATGGAACCTACAAGTTGGAAGATGAACAGGGGCAACGGCTTACCCACCCATGGAACACAGACAATTTGAGAAAATTCTATGTTTAAGCAAACATATTTGAGTCYACCTGAAGGCGCTCACCCWAAGTCGAGTTGCCAAGCGTGCGCTCGCAATCACAAGTTTGAGTCGACCTGAAGGCGCTCAAAACTTATAAAAACTTTGAAGTATCTAGATTGAATGAAAGCCTTCAATACTTTGAACTTCAAACTCGTGTTATACACACAGGGGCAACTCCCCTCCATGAGAAATACGTAACATTCAAAACGAATAAATTACGCCCTTAGATTCTCAAAACGAGCATTTTTCTGTTAAAATTAACCTATAAAATGCCTAAGTCATATGCTTAGAAGTTTTTAGGAGTGGCAAAGCAGCCAAAAGGGGCAAATGTCCCCACCTGCGAAGGGAACAATGTCCCTAGATTATAGCGCGAGGAGCAAAACACTCTGAAAAATGCGACATGCGAGCTTTCCGTTTTGTAAAAACAAAGGAAATTAGCTCGCATTGTAGATCAGACTTGATCGCATAAGGGCAAACGACCCTCAAAGGGTGCGAGGTGCAAGCTTACCGTTTTGTAAAATTGACAAAAATGGTCTCGCACCAACTCCCCCAAGGGCAAATGACCCTCAAAGGGTGCGAGGTGCGAGCTTACCGTTTT
Source organism: Bassia scoparia (assembly GCA_008642245.1). Classification (NCBI taxonomy): domain Eukaryota; kingdom Viridiplantae; phylum Streptophyta; class Magnoliopsida; order Caryophyllales; family Amaranthaceae; genus Bassia; species Bassia scoparia. The sequence continues at coordinate 9,255 of SNQN01010500.1, read as the reverse complement.
GTAAAACTGACAAAAATGGTCTCGCACCAACTCCCCCAAGGGAAAATGACCCTCAAAGAGTGCGAGGTGCGAGCTTACCGTTTTGTAAAATTGACAAAAATGGCCTCGCACCAAATCTCACAAAGGCAAACGACCTGCAAGGATGTGCAAAGCGAGCTTTCCGTTTTGTAAAATTGGCAAAAACGGCCTCGCACTATGGCGCACAAGGGCAAGTGACCCACACGATATGCGAAACAAACGTTTGCAGATTCACAAAATGCATAAGTGCAAGACCTCGACAAAGTCCACAATAAAGAAAGAAGGCTATATCCTGAACTCGCAGTTGCCTAGATACGCAAACTGCGACGTGCGAGCTTACCGATTTGTAAAAACGATGAAAATTGACTCGCACCAATCTGTCTACTAGGGCAWGCTACGACGTGCGAGTTTACCGTTTTGTAAAAACGATGAAAATCAACTCACACCGATCTGTCTACTAGGGCAAGCTGCGACGTGCGAGCTTACCGTTTTGTAAAAAACGATGAAAATCGACTCGCACAAATCTGTCTACCAGGGCAAGCTGCGACGTGCGAGCTTARCGTTTTGAAAAAACGAAGGTAATTGGCTCGCACAATGTGAAAAAATGGTTCAAGATGGTGATCCGCYAAGGGTTGAAACTGCTATGTCCTTGACTCAATCTRCAAGTTTAAGGGCAATCAGTATGATTGATTGACTTGACCCCACTACTAGGCCTCAAGTCAATCAATTCTTAGAATCTATAAACTTGGACATTTCACACAAGTACGGAACTACACTAAGTCTTGAGGAGTTTTTTTCGCACATTTWGTTCTGTGTGTAGTTCATGCGACCAATGGTAGGCACATGCACTACAGGGGCAGGTGGACCCTTGAAGTGCGAAGGCTAAGTACCCAAAGAGTAAAAACTGCGACGTGTGGGACTTAGAAATCAAAACAAAATTTTAAAGAAAATCTATATGCGAAAGTGGAGCAATACTGCGAGACACAAGACTTGTGATTTCTGCTACCAAGAAGGCTTATATTAGATTGATGGAGAGTGGATTACAAAGCTTTCTAGACAAAAGATTCTATGCGAGGCCTAACACTTGTACAAATTATCTAAGGATACAACAAGAGTACAACAAAATACTGCCTGGTTGGGCTGAACAAAAGTGAGGCGAGAAGAGGCCATCTGATGACTGATTTCTAAAAGTTTCCCAATTGGAAGGACAACTCTTCACTTGAGAGGGATAAACCTTGGAGGGCGAGGAGATCAGATCTCTGCGAAGCTTCAACCTGGTTGAATGTTTTACCATTGTAAACACCGATGATGCTCCTAATCATCTGTGAAGCTTTCAACCTGGTTGAATGTTTTGCCATTGTAAACACCGATGACGCTCCTAATATCTGCGAGGCTGGTGGGGCGAGGAGAGCTCATCTGATGCGAACCTCAGCATCATCCGCATCGTTCATATTTTCAATGTCGACGTGCTCATTACGCTGATCAGCATAGTCAAATCACACTTTGGCGACGTCGACATCGTCAGTTTTGCTTCTCCTCCTCGCCATACTGCTGCTTCGCATCTTGCTAGCTGCATCGTCGTCGCTGGAAGAAGAACCATCAGAAGGTGCGGAGTCAGTGAGTGCTCTTGGTCCTTGTATTCAAACATGAAGTCCTTTTCTAGAAAGGAGGCCTTGGATGCTCTGGAGTGTCAGCATGTCCTGGATGATTTCACTTGTCTGACAGTCCAGCCTTCCTCCAGACAGCCGAAGGATAAGTCTCTTCGCAGGGAAATATGCCAAGCCTCCTCAACCAGAGCTCGCATCTCCTCAATGCCTTTGTTCTGCCTCAGCGACTTCACTTCTGATTCTCCTTCAGAGCTGCGAGCTCCTTGTCTTGCTCCTCAGCTATGAAGCGAAGAGAGTAGCTCATCTCGCACTTTAGCCTCACCCTTCGCCAAAGCCTCCTCTCAATTCGCGCATGGCCTCAGCAAGCCTCGCAGCCACCTCTTGCTCGGTTCGCTCCATGACAGCTTGTTGACCTTTTTCCTCCTTCTCTGCAGACTTGGCCACAAGCTTGGTCAAATCATTGTACTTGGTAACGGAGGGAGAGGTAGCCTTCAAGCGACTTGCGGTAGGCTGCCTCACCGCATTGAGGCTGTGACCAAGAGTATAGGTCGCCTCAGCATCATCGACCTTGATAGCTAAGGTCTGCTGCATGAGGTACTCTATTGCCTCCTGGTACAGCACCTCTTGTGCTTGGCCTCGCATTGGCCTTTCGCATGGCCTTCGGATGCCATCCAGTCGCACATCACCTGTAAAAGTGCGAAAGCAAGTTAGTCAAAAATGCGACATAAAACTAGCTAATGTGTGCGAAGGACTATTACTTGTCAAAAATTCAATGAAAGAGAAGAAACTTACATCGGCGAGACCACTCATTGCCTGCCCAAGATCCAACCTCGTCCCGCGAGCTGTCCTTGTCTCTTCGTCGCACATGAACCATCTCGCCCACTATCTCTTTTCTTGTCAGATCCAAATTTGCGCGAAGAGTAGTGGTCCAATCGTCCACCTCGATCCCCTATCGTCCTCTTTGGCTTAGCAGAGAGGACAGAAACCAGCGAAGATGCTTCTTCGCAACAACTTGTCCAAGCCTGGACAATTGTTGTGTCAACCTCAGCACGGGTGACCTTGTGGTTCTGGCCTCTCGAGAGGAGTGGAGATTAGTGGGGGCTCGACACTGGGGTTGGCCAGCAGCTCTCGAAGGTTTGATTTGGTCGAGGCCCCCCACATAGGTAATTCAGGTGGGAAGAATATAGAGCCTCAGCTCGCTTGCGAAGCTCCTCTAGTTCTTCGGAGTGGAATTGGCGAGGGAGGTTTTTGTGCTTTCTTGATTGACCTCGCCCATTTCTAGGACATGGCGAGGTCCTCTTCTTAGTGCGAGGAATTCAGTCACCAGCTGCAATCACTGGACATGACGGAACGGTATCCGAGTCAGACCAACCATGGGATGGGATGGCGAGAGCCATGAAAGAGGGAGAATCATGCGAAGATTTATCTCCTTTCATATGTCACCTCGGATGACTGCGACCCCTAGGTGTTCGGCGGCTAAAAAAGCAGGGTCCAGCCATACTTGTTGAAGAATGCGAACCTCTGTGGGAGAGCATTTGGACCAAAATTGAACTGCGAGAATGACTGTTTACTGTCTGGTGATTGTCTACTTTGGCAGCTGACTAGGAGCATAGGACTGAGCTTCTTCTCGCCTACTGAGGCGGAATCGACGAATCCCCCTTATACGGAGGATGGAGTTGGTGGCTGTTGCTCGAGGAAGCTTCGGCTTGGTTCTTGGCACGTCAATGCCTTTGCCCTTCCAGCACTTCAGTGTTGCACTTCCTCTTGGGAGCCTCAGTAGGCTCGCTTATTTTGACGCCAGGCTTCGTAGGCTCCCTAGGCGTCTTGTGCTTCCCCGCCGAGGGCGAAGAAGATTTATGTTCTGGTCTTCTCTCCTCGCTCCGCGAGGAGTGTTTTGATTTGCTTTTCTCCTCGCTTCGCGAGGAATGTTTTGCTGCTTCTCTTCTCTCGCCCTGCGAGGAAGGTGTCCTCTCTTCCCCTCGCGAGGGGGTTGTGGTTTTATCTTTCCCCTCGCCTCGCGAGGGAGTTTTGTATTTACCCTCGCCTCGCGAGGTAGATGTCCTTTTGAGGACTTGGTATTGTGGGGGCTTGATGGAAGCAGGCTTCGAAGGCTGCCCTTTCTTGGTTGAGCTGGACCTCCCAGCCGCCAAGATGTCGGAAGGTTTCTTTAACTTCTGCAAAATGGAAAAAAGAATACAAGTAAGCCATCTCGCAGAAATGGTAGAAAACTGGTGAGTCTCGCATTTGAGCAAGTGCTCATACGAGGCAAATGTCATAAAGACTTCGCAACTGATAAATCAAACTATGCGAAGGAAAGTTAATAAAGAGAGAGAGCAAGGACTTACCCGATGAGCAGCATTCTTGTCTGCCAATGCCTTCAGCCGCCATTCGGCTGCGAGAGCTTGAAACTCCTCACTGGCCATAGTCCCGTTTAAACGTATGGGCAATCTAGCGAAGGAAGCTTCTGCGAGAGGAAACACTTGGTTAGAAAAATTCAAACAAGAAGCAAAATTTACAAGTCAAAGATCTACCTCTTTCTGCTCGCGACAGGCGACGACCACCTGCGAGCTCAAAGGCTCGCAGGAAGTCAACATTGCAGAAACATTCGAGAGTAGGCAGCCAGTTCTTAGGGACTGTGGGTTTTTGGGCCAAAGTCCTAAACTCATGCTGAATAGTCTCGAAATACTCTAATTGATGGTTTATTACCGGGGTCCTCACCCCTAACTCTCTCTCGCTATATGTATTTTGGTGCGAGGTCCACGCAGAAAGGATCCTCGCAAGGGCAGTCTCTTCTGTGTGCACAAGGAAGAAATCATTCTTCCAGTTGTACACTTTATTGGGTTTGTCCAGCGAGGTCATGTACTTCCCCTTTTGCTGGAGCTGGAACCAAKTAGCCTGGCATCTGCTATTCTTGGAAATCAGATGCATGCGAAGGAAGACATCAGTTCTACATTGCTAGCCCTTCACTTTACAAACGGCCATGTAYCCAAGAATATGACACCAGGACTGGGGTGTCAGTTGTGCGAGGCCAATGCCATAGGCCTTCAGGATATTGGTTATGAAAGAATGAAGGGGAAAACGAAGGCCCAGATCCACCACCGCCTTGTAAACTGCGAAGGTGTCCTCCGGAGTCTGGGTGATCGCAGTTCCCTCGGCAGGGACGACAAACCTGTCCTTCACATCAGGAGCGACGAAGCCGATGTGAGGAGCATAGATGTGCTGGTTTTGCTAGGAGTGCATTCCCTCCAAGCCTTTCGCACAATGGTCGACGAAGGACTGTCCTTGTCCTTGTCTTCATCTTCCGAGGATTCACCACCTCCTGTGGTTTATTTTTGGCGATCCAGGCAATGGGGTCTTTAATTTCCTCCTCGTCCTTGTTCTCAACCTTGGTCCTCGCAGTCTTTTAGGAGTCTCGCCGTCACTGCTCTCCTGCAAAGCGGCATCAAGTTCTGCGCTTATTTCAGAAGAGTCAGGACTCGCATCCCCACAAATACAGGAATGCGACCAGAGGTACTTGGCTGGTCCAGCTCGTCCTCATAAAATTGGTCTGGCCTCCTAGAGTCGTATGTTAATGCGAGCATCCTGATACGAATAGAGAGGAGTGTCAAGGATGGGACGAGGTGCACAGGTGCGAGTACAAAAAATCAAGGGAGGAGGAAAAAGCAGTTAAATTGGAGCCAGGCGAAGTTGGACTAGGCTCTTCCAAGCCCCAACTCTATTCTTATTGGGCGAAGAGTCCGTAGAACTTGCGTCACTCATTATACTTTGATAAAAAAGAATAAAATAAGTGCGAAGTAAGAAAAGGTGCAAACAGTACCTAGGTGCGAGGTTGACGAAGGGTCGAAGAAGAAAAACTTTGAAAACTACGAACTGCGATGAAGACTACGCGAACTGCGACGATGAAACTTGAAAAACGCGGCAGAAACTGGCAAACTTGCGAGAAGAAGGGAAAAATGTGCGAGAGAAAGAGGAATTTCAAGCGAGAAAGAAGAAAAAGTCCTTCCTTTCTCTCCTCAGGGGTTATATATACCCCCTGCTCCTGCCTCCTTCTCTCTCTTGAATTTCAAAATTTGAATGAAAGGGAGAGCATTGAGCGGGAAGGACGTTTAGCTGGTTCAGCTACTGTTGCCATGCAAATTCCGAGGCTGCGAATTAATGCTTGCTGGCCATCTTTTCCCACGAAGGCACACTCCCAATGAAAAAAAAAACTCTCTTAGTTTTTATCTGATTTAAGGTTTATTTACCAATGTAAATCACTAGTAGAAAAAACCTCAAAAGCTGCGCCTCAAAAGCTGCGGTTATGTAAAAACTGCAGCTTTTGAGAGTCAAAAGTTGCGGTTTTTACAAAAACCGCAGCTTTTAACCTGACTTAGAGAATGAAAAAAATAAGAGAAAATCCATAAAAGCTGCGGTTTTTTAATAACCGCAGCTTTTGTGTTAAGTAAAAACAAAATAATTTAAGCAAACACAATTAAAACTAAAGCTCGGCGCCAATACGTGAACCTTGTCAAAAGCTCGGCCCAATAACACGAGCCTTGTCCTTTAAACGTAAACTAAACCCTAATTCATTTTCATTCTCCTACGCCTCACTCTCTTCTCCTCTCTTTCGTTCTCCCCTCTCTCTCTCCTCTCTTTCCTTCTCCCTCTCTTTCATCAACAACCAACATACACCGCCACCCGACAGCGGAACTCATCCTACCCACACGCATCTCACCCACGCCCACGAACCGCCTCTTTCTCCTCTCCTTTCTCCGCAACACACACGAAATCCACCACGATACTCATCGCCAACACAACCGTATTTTAATGGGTTTGTTTCTTTTTATTTATATTTTCTCGGATTTGGTCGAATTTTATTTTAAGGTTTTCGCCTTTTTTTTTTGTAAATTTGATGTTGCTGTGTGAATTTTTCGACCCTCTGTATATATATTTTTGTGTTCGTGAATTTTTTTTTTTGTGGGTTGTGTATAAATCAAGAATTTTCTGGAAAGTCTTTGTGTGAGAATCTGGGTTTCTTTGTTTGTTTTTTTTTGTTTTTGATTTTTTCGGTTTTGATTTTTAGGGTTTGATTTTTAGTTAGATCTTTTTCTAAGCTTGTTCGAATTTTCTAGAAACAAATGTTCGAATTTTTCTGGGTTTATTGTTCTTTTTTTTGATTTTCGGTTTCTTAGATCTATTTTTGGTTCTTTTAGATTGATTTTTAATTATTTCTTCAGTTATTTTTGTCTATTTATTTGCTGATTTTTTACACATTATTGTAAAATAAATATTCTACTTAAGATTTGTTTTCGTTAATGGCTGATTTGCTGATTTTTTTCGCTATTCATGATTTTCTTAATAACGTGTTTTTGGTTTTTGCTGATTTTTTTGTTAATATATTCTGGTCATATTGTTGTTGCTGGAATTTTATTGTTGTTGTTGAGGTTTAATTAAATTGTTGTTGCATGGTTTTGTTGTTGTGTTTGCTTTTTTTTGACTTTTGATTTTTTAACTTGTTTGGATTTGAAGTTTTAGTAGTAAATTTCATTTTTATGTTTTTTAAACATCGTCTTTGATTTTTTGATTTTTAGTTATGTGTATGTATTGATATGGAATGATATCATTGATTTTAAATTAAAATTAATATTCACATGCAGATTCTTATTATTTCTTCGTTTAAATCTGATAATTAAAATTAACAATTTTTTTTACTGCAGGTCAGATATTTGGGTTGAAAAATAAATATTGGAAGAACATTCTCAACAACATTGTGATTTTATTGGACAATTAGTGATTTTTTGGACAAGGGACATTATTATGACATTATTAATTATACTCCGTACTTGAAATATATATTTTTGGACATAATTAGTTATATTGATAATATTGATTTTGGACCTAATAAAAGATCAATAACAAAAAATTATAAAGCATCAATGTAATCTTTAATTTCATTTAAAGGAAAAAAAATAATATTACCAATTGATTTGTTTAATCTTTGTTGAAATAATTTTTTTTTTTTATATATATAGCAGTCAAAAGCTGCGGTTTTAGCTAAAAACCGCAGCTTTGAGGGGGTCAAAAGCTGCGGTTTTAGCTTAAAACCGCAGCTTTGACCCCTCAAAAGCTGCGGTTTTTAGCTAAAACCTCAGCTTTTGACCCCTCAAAAGCTGCGGTTTTATAAACCGCAGCTTTTGACGAATTTAGTCAAAAGCTGCGCCTTCAAAAGCTGCGTTTTAAAACCGCTGGCGCCTTCAAAAGCTGCGGTTAAAACCGCAGCTTTTGGGCTATATTAACCGCATCTTTTGAGTTTTTTGTACTAGTGAATCAATGTAAAATCAAGATCAAACACCCAAAATCCAACGATTTATTGGTCTTGAGGGGCAAATTGTGGCACGGAAAATCCCTGCCCACGTGGCTCCAAAAATTGGGTCAAAATGATCCACGTGGCAAACGCCATCGTATTTATTAATCCGAACCAAAACGGGACGGACAACCGACGTTTCTACACTACAAACAGTAGTAAGAACGCTCGGGAGGCACGGATGGATGACAAGTGTCACCCATCCAAGTGGTTCCTTGGTTTTTGAGGGATTCCCTATAAATACCCCAAAAACCAAGGAAAAAACACACATTAACTCATAGCATTTATTGCAAAAAAACTCCCAACTACTTTCTCTCTCTAGCTTGGCACTTTTAATTCCCTAAACTCCATWCTTACTTAAGCATCGGAGGGGAGATAATCCAAAGAGGATTATTCTCCTTTGTGCAGGTGCCAGACGCTCAAGATTTCTCGGCCAGGAGGTCTAGGAAAGCAAAGAGCGAGTCTACGTGCAATAGAAGGTCAGCTGTCCCGGGGTAGCATTGACGGGAAGCCTCCACCCCTCTCTCAACCCAAAAGCTAGGTAAATATTGCAGCCAGGCCACGTCATCGACCAATTTCCTTGCTACAACAAGTTCAGTAATTGAAAATTTAAAGTAGTTTAAATATCGATGTTTAAAACACAAAATGTATGTTGATAAGCATGAAATTTGAAAATATTCTAAACTAATCCAATGATTCCAATCCAAGGAACAATAAAAAATGTATATGATTTAATTCTTTATACAGAGTATTGATTTTATAAGGAAAAAAATGGTTAAAATCTAATAATTTATCTTATTTCAAATAGTTTTAATAAAATATCCGATTTTTAGGAGTAGTTTGACAACTATAAAATAGTAAATACTGAATCAATTAACAGAAATAAATTAGTCCACTCTCAGAAGAAAAGCGAATATGAGAAAATATAAATCAAGGTAAAAAGAGAGGAAAAAATGATAAAAATACTGAAAAAATGAAAATTTTATTATAATTAAAATGGTGATGAAGTGAAAGAAGAATTTTAGAAGTGATAAAAACAATAAATCATTAAAATTGAAAAGTTTATTATGCAAAAATGAAATGCTATCGAATTGAAAATTTAATAGAATTCTAATTTTTCAAAATAAAAAGAAAAATTTGATGAGATGATATTTTTTTAATACGATGCCACATGGCACTCATAATGAAAAATGAAAAATATGATATGAGGCATATTTTTAGTTTGAGGGTTTGTTTTTAAATATTAGTATAGAGTATAGACTAGATTAATTTCCCGTGCGATGCACG
>SNQN01010499.1:0-19258 GCA_008642245.1 Bassia scoparia | reverse complement strand
CCCCCCCCCCCCCCCCCCCGATCTGTCTAAGTGCTAGAACACACTTATATGAGACGTGATGCCTTAAAAACGGAAACTCAATGCTACCGACCTAAGTTCCGGTAATGCAGGATGCCTAAACACAATGTCGATCGTAATACGCCGAAAATTGCATTAACAATTCGAGTATTGCCACACATCACTAAAGGTAATAGCTTTAGTGAATTCCCCAGTGAAGTCGCAGAAACACTGTACGACGCGTGGGCGTCACCGAGCCGACTTAGGTCAGGTCCCTCTGCTCCGGGTACAATTTTAAGGGCGGCTCGATTGTTGCTAGAATTTGAATTCTGTGTTTTATGCATATTGTGGAGTATGCCGGAGTTGTGTGTTTAATACTTCAAAATGAGTAAAGAAGTTGCCACTCTTTTGGGAAGCTGCGGGAACCCGTTTAAGCCTTGCCTATAATTGCATTAAAAAGCAAGGCAAAGGGACCTCCATGTCTTGTGGTGCAACAAAGTCATCTAGATAGGGGGACAAGGGGTACGTAAAGTAGTGCACAGCACCCCCCACGTTCCTAGCGGTCCTATACCATTATTGCGCAGTTCATTGTCCCGCAAAGACAACAACAAACAATTTTCATTGTTTTAACCCTAAGCATGCAAGATTACTAAGGCGTGTTGTTTAATAAATACTATGCAAATAGTGTACTTTGTTTGTGGCATGTATGTTAATTCCCGTTATTTCCAGAGCCTAATGTTGGTTGTCCATAGTTATCTTATTAGGCATGAAAACAAGAAATTTGCAGGTCTTTGTTAAAGCATATTATGGTTGTGAGACAAGCATGCAAGTACTCGTGCGAGGATTTGAAAGTTATGCCTTAAGGTTGCTTTTAATTTGAATTGCTGAATTGTTATTAGTCAATATTGATTGCAAATTTACATAGAAAATCGAATTTCTAAACAAGCATGCAAAAGGGGGTTTAGAATTGAGACGTTGGCCTCAAACCTACCTCGCAACACGATGTCGAAGACCAAGGACGTAGCTTCGGACCCTCAAGAACCCTTGTCGAGCCTTTAGAACCCTTGAAAACCTCCTAGATCAAATGCGAAAGAGTGTTTGAATGTGTTTGAATGTATTTGTGAGAGAATATAAGAGTGAGAGAGAGTTGGACGAGTAAGAGAGAGAGAGTCAAGTCGTCCAAAAGTTAGAAAAGTCATTGAAATGAATGAGAGGATCTCGTATTTATAGACAAGGGTCGAAATCGGCCAAAATCAAGTAATTATTGGGCGTAATTACGGCCAAAGCTGGGCGTAATTACGGCCAAAGCTGGGCGTAATTACGGCCAAAGCTGGGCGCAATTGCGCCCAGCACTTACTCGATTTTGGCTGATTCGCCTTGGCTTTAATAATGAGATCGTAATGAAATAAAATCGAGATAAAATCATATAAAATACGCGCGTGATTTTATATGGTTGTAACTGATTTTATTGCAAACCTTGAGATATTTGGCTTCCACATTATGCTTATCTCGAGGCAAAATATCCCGGGATGGCCCGCTTTGCTCGGTTTTGCATTTTTGCTTAAGAAATTTGTAAATATTAAAACATAATCAAAAAATTATAGAAAAACTATGTAAAACTTCCTTGTAAAATTTAGTGCTTTGTGTTAAAATTTCGTGAATTTTGGAGCTGTTTTGATGATTTAATTAATTATTGAGATATTAATTAAATTGCTGGAAACTCCGAAAAAATTCAAAAATGCTTAGAAAAATCTTGAAAAATTCTAGAAAAATGTCTAAAAATAATTTAAAATTATTTGAAAATTAAAATTTATTTTTTTTAGGTGCTTAATACCTGGAAGAGGTGTTCGATGTAAGGGAATTTGCCCTTTTTAGGGTCTGTCAAGGTCCTAGCTCTCTCGATTTGACTTGTGTGTTGCGAGGGGTGTCTTATCATTGACCGTCTTGGGCTAGGGACAAATTTAGGTATCTACAGTTATAGTTTTTGGTGGTATAATGAAGATTTACGGGATCAACCAATAACTTTAAAATTGGAAATGTTTAAAATCCCATTCTTAAATACCATTGATTCCTTACATCCTTATTTTTTTACCGTACACCAGAATGCAAAGGAGGGAAGAAAACGTATCAATCTTCCTTCAGGAAGAGTACTAGCGATTTTGTTGAGATTGTACTTCAAAACGGTGAGCTTTCCATCGCATAATTTAATGCTAAGCCAATCATTGTTGACGATGAGCACTATTAGTACAACAGCCCCCATCTGCTAATCGTCTGCCTTCAAGAGGCGTTTGATCGTCCTGAACATGCTAAACAAACGTAAAGAGGCAGTAGGTATAGGAAATCATCATTCCCAACCCTTCAACTCGAACTTAGTCTACACTAAAATCAAACACTCGAGACTCCGATGACGATGAAGATCGTCCAACCTCTCTCAGTTACAATAAAAACCCTCACCGTCCTCATTATACGTTCATTTATTCTCCCTTCAGGAAAAAAAAGAACAACATTCCCCTCATCTTTGCCCACATCATTCATATAAATGGCAAGGAAAAGATTGAAACAACACCCAACGATCTAGCAAAACCTCAATTTTGATTCCTTGAGGCACCTCGATAATACATGACACAAAGGAAAGCCCACGTTTCCATCAATCCAAACAAAGAAACAAAAACCCTATCTTCGATTCATAAAGATAGTAATAGTCGATGCCATTCTAATCTAGCACTCCTCTTACATCTCCTTTTCTCCTCTTCCAACCGAATTTTACAAACATATGTGTGCCCAAAAACTATTTACAATACATAAGCTCATTAAAACCATATTCGCTTCTCTAGACTCCCTCCGTCATGGGAACACTCCCCCTTAAAGAACAAGTGTCCATACCTGAACTTCTGGAGGTTTGTCACCACTCTTCTCCAATTTAACATAGAATCAACCCTCTCTGATCAACATGTCGTCCTAGCTCCCGAGTGTACCCTCTGAATTGATTATAGGATGACGCTCCTAGATGCACATCACGATACATGGTAACGTACACTCATCTCTTTCGTAATTAACCTGAGTATCAACTTTAACCAATGCCACGGTAATTTTCATGTCATTCTTCAAATCATAGTATTCGATCTTGAACATGTTCTTAAACAAAAATTATCACACATCAGTTCCTCTAACAGGTGGCCTCAAAAGTTGTTCAGGAAAGTTCTGTCCTTAATGATCTTAGAGTAGAAAATATTTAATCCTAAGGCTCGTGTTATCCTTAGTATCCTAGGTAATCTTAAAGGTCATTGGGTTCTACGACTCTGTTGGTTTGCGCTGACACCACTTGAGCCTCACTCAAGAATAACACCAGATCCATCATTACCGAAAGGACCTATTTCAAAAAAGAATTATCCTCCTCCCGCAAGAAGTTAAGTCCAACCTCAATCGTGGCATATTAAGCTTGGTTAGTCTAACCAATGTGATGAAAGAAATCAATACAAGTTGATCCATGATCCATCAACAGAGGAGGAAGAAGAACAATTTGTTGCCAAGAATTCCAGCATCGAAATTAAGAACCAAGGCCCAATGGGTCAAAAGAAATAACCTCTTTGTAAGAAAAGAAGTAAGATTCAGAATACGAGTCTCTTGAGGGCAGCTCTAACAAATAATTATGAACCCTTGATGATCATGTCGAAATTAGTTTAATCTTAAAGTGTCAATATTACAAGCACTCAAAACGCTGAGGCTGAAGTGATGCTGACAAAGTGATCCTCATACTCATAAGATGAAGAAAGAGAATAATGTTCAAATACCCAGAGATTTGAGGTTGTTTTAAACCTGTAAACCCTTTATGTACAGTAACCTAGGTTCAATTTATCCCTTGTGATGTTATATTATCCATGTCGTACCTTTTTGCGTTTCCTAGTTGGAATTACCATTTCTTATCAACCCTTATTTACATTTTAGTTACTTTATTGTATTAAATGTAATTTCCACGTAATTTGGAGATAATTGTGGATAAGACTAATTCATACTTCTTTTGCAACTAAACTTCATGCTCTTTTCAACTTTACAAAAGCTAAAATCTAGAGGCAAGTGCGAAAAATGATATAACCGACTATGATGTGTAATTATCTTCATCCAACAAATAAAAAGAAATACATAACGGATTGTCGGAAAACTAAACAACAGAATTTAATCTTCAGTTACCAGTTACATTCAGAACGTGCAACTAAACAAAGTGTGAAAAACTCGTATTTGTAAAACTATTACACTAGTAGAAAGTTTTCCTCCTTCAAAATTTTTAAGATACATCATACAATTTTGCCCCCATGAGTGCTGCATAACATCTACCAGATGGGTTGTCTGTGTATCTTTGATTTGAACAGTCCCTTCACTCACTATCAACTTCGGATGATTTTGTTCCATCATCATCCCTCAACAAGCCCTTCAATCGCATCTGAATTCACACTTGAAAGATTACCTTTAGGATCGGTTAGACTTTCAAGTTGGAGAGCAATCCCTTCTCATTAGGCAAGGTCCTCATTAACACCCTCGAAAAATCTTGGTTAGTACTCAAATCAAATATCATCCGACACACTCTAACAGAACGATATCTCAATCATGACCATTTCCTCAGTATTTTTCTGTGTGCAAAAAGTAAAAGGAATAGCATAAGTCTGGTGCAACCATTCCCTTTCGATAATTATATTGCAATTACCTTCCTCTAATACTACAAAGAAAGCTGACCAAGTCTTAGACGTACCTAGCTACTTGAACATGCATGCATGCTAAACCTTCAGTACTCTCTGAATTGCCATTGAATGCAGTAATAAYACTAATCCTAACACTAGACAAATCCTTCCTACCCTTACCCAATTTCTTGAAAACTGACCAAGGCATAAGATTGATTCTAGCGCCAGTATCAATTGGTACTTTGCCTAGTTTAATACCRTCTATATTAATTGTGACCTACTAGGGCTTACTATGTGAGTTATCTACACTGAAATCTTTTATCAGTGATCTATAACTACYTGTTCTTGCTCTTTAGTTACAATATCCATAGATGGTGCTAAACTAAACCCTTTATCCATTTTATTCAACTCTGTTGAGATAGTAGAGGTCTTACTAGTAGCTTCAGCTTGGTCCACTTCATCTGCCCATGAAGTATCCTTCTACTTTGGCTCACTGGCTCTGAACACTAGGGGGAAGACCACTGCACTGCAAACGTTAGAMTCGMGATCTTCTTCTRAACAATTTGCATGAAAATCGAGATCCGACTTTGACACCTCYAGATCCAAACTCTCCAAACCATAGTCTACTAACTCCACATCAGACGATTGTCCTTTCATCAAAACATCTTCTGCAAAACTTTAAGTCCCAWGTTTGGCCAATTCTTCTTTTACAKGGTCTTCCATCGGGTCTTTAACTAGAGGATGATCCTGAATATTAGCAAATTGTAATTCATTAGATGATCCATGAATTGTCTCTTTCTGAATAACTTCCGTTATTGAATGAGGCTCCGACAAAAAAGTTCCTTCACAAGGTTTCCCTCCCTAAATCTTATCCAAATGAGGCTGGGCTTCAAGAGCATTCTCTTTCAAATAACTAAATTTTCGAATCAGAATCCTTCTCAATCTTCCTTGACTAAAACGGTAGAAGGCAATCGAGGAAGATTAACTAGTCCCTTCCTTGACTCTTTCTTCTACTGGGGCCTTAATGTCTAGGCACCCAATTGATATAGAGATAATTTCAATCCCTTATTAGTGCATATGTAACATGTTAGCACAAGGACATGAGAAACGTAATCTCTTCATCCCTCACGCAACCTTAGTTTGAGGGGAACTTTGACATTGCCTATATAGGTGTCTAATTCACTCTTCTATGATCCATCTTAGGCACTAGATCGTCGTTTGGCCATAATCAGACGCTTTTCCTCTAGTTGAAATAGCAGGCTGGGCTGGTTCCTGCTTGTTGAGATAACTAAGCCCATCAACCCTGCATCTTTTTATTGATGAGGCCTTTAAATTTTGCAATGATTAGTAAATGTGCAGCAATGAATGCTCCTGCAAACATAAAGGTTTGTCATAATCTGTTCTGACATTTGGTAGCAACAAGCCATCCTTCTTCCACAATCTGGATCATGAAATTTAAACGTATAGTAACATTAGAGTAACTCATGGCATGGTCAATGACGAGACAAACGTTAGTATCAATACACATGCAATCCATCTCATAATGCTCTTATTTTGATAATTTCTAATACATACATCAAAGGCGTAGTCACTTTTATAGGAAATTAATTATTTCCTTATATAGGCTTGACAAATTATCACATCACAGTTTAATTGTAGCTGCATTATGGACATTATACAATAATTGTTCCTTAATATTTCGTGGGTATCTATCCATATGTGCAAATAATTTAGATCTCTGAATTTTAACAAAAAAACGTAGATTATCATCCATTTTGACATCACAATGTACTAACTTGTTCGGTGATCCTTATAAAATTCTTTTCTTTGGAAGATCTGTGTTAACTAGGGGGACATGTAAATGGGAACTTAAAATCACCTATGTCCGCATCAAAGATTTATACATCCTGTCTGCACGACTCGTAGACTGATGGACCATAGTTAGCATAATTATGTTTGTTGTTTCGACTCCTTAGCCAAACAGTGCTCATATGCAACTATCGATTAGAAAGAGCACGAAATATACAGGGCAGTATATGACTTGCATATTCCTAAAAGGAAAAAAGAACACTTTCGAACTATCAAACAAATTCAGATAACGGATAGATTAGATGATATTATCTTCACTCTTAAACTTGAACGATGTATCTTCCCATGCACTCCCTTTCAAGTCATCCACTCAAGAGCCCAGTCATCTAATGGCAAAAATTCTTGTACATCCAGCTCACTTAAGCAGGATGTCCTGGATTTCAAATTATGAGTTTGTATAGATGAGTGAACAAAGAACCGCAGTGCAGTAAATGAACTGGAAAATAAATCAATTTGGATAATCATATTTGTGCTGCCTCTCTGCATTGGGAGTTAAACTTACATAATTGGCTCTCAGAAAACACTGATCTGCTATGAGAAAGAGAGAAAACTGCAAGAAATTTGAATCTGTCTGGGAAGAATTTACATTATCAATCCTGGATAAGGATTGCAAGGTTCCTCTCTTGGATAACTAAACATATAAGCCATAGCCCTTTGGAACATTCTCCTCCATTCCTTAGGAAATTTCATTGGCAGCTCTCCACTAGGCGCCTGAAAAGTTCCTAGCCTTGACGCCATCGGAGGATACTGAATTATTCGGAGAGTAGTAAGAACAAGATGAAGTATATCCCATATATTTTCGGTTATATCTAACTTCCAAGTTGGAAACACAGCTTACTGTGAGTTCTACGTTCCGCATAGCTTTGAAAACGTCACCACAAGCTTACTCGTATCATTGGACCTTACCCCCCAGCATTGCCTATGAGTGATACATTGCGTTGGATGAGCTTGCGATGAGTAGCCTTGATTCCGCAATTTGACAGGCACTTATATGTCGGTTGGGGTGTGCCGTTTGACAGTTGTATATAGTGATGTTTTTGTGGCGTTCTCGTGGTGCGGAGTAAATAAGAGAGACTGTGTTGATAATGACTTTGCCCTCAGTCATGTACGGTACTCCGCTGCCATTATATCGGCCAATTTCTGCGTTCCCAAGATTTGTCCATAGTTAGAACGTTTCCATTTACGAGTCAAAGGGATCTTGTTATTGAAGCGCACAGAGAAACAGAAGGAAGGTCAAGGTGTTGAGTCCCTTAGGCTTTTGATGATGACAGGGACTGTTACAAGGGCACCAGGACAATTTGATTGATGATATAGTTGGTTATGGAACCAGCTAATATAGGATATAGTTTCCCTAGGCAAGTTAGATATTTACTTGTGTTATTTATTGAACCTAACTTGTCTTGTTGCAGGGAATAGCTGAATGAACAAAAGTTCCATGTACTGGTAGGGAACCAATAGGAACTATTCCCTCGACTGCTATACTGAAAAGCATTYTTATACTCTTTATTGTACATTAACCATGTTGCATGTGCAGTAGTTGAGTTCATTCCAAGAGTTGGAGCATGGAGGCCTTTTCGAAGGAATTCGAAGAAAGATGCAATGCTCAGAATTGTAGAAATTAAAGGAAGATTCAAGCCTTGAAGATTACATGAAGACAAAAGAAGATTTGTACTTAATGCTTATTTAGGTCTTTCATGTAATGTGCTCCGTAGTATGATTTGTATGTTTGGGTGATAAAATTCTTATAAGTATTTGGAGTCATGTTGTGAATTCTGGTACAAGTTTGGAACAGAATTCATAACATACTCATTAAAGGGAACCAGGTTCTCTGTATAGAATATACTAGCTGCGGTTTTGAAAAAGATTTTTATTAAAATATTTCTTCAAAGATTTATTTTAAAATATCCGAGGCAGCTGGAATATTAGAAGAGAATAATTTGGTTACCTTAATCCTAGGAGCATTATCTTATTTGATCTTATCTTTGTGATTAAATCAAACAAGATATATACTTTCTATAAATCACATCTTGCTTACTCGTTAAGTCAATGTGGTTTAAGGAAACTAGGGTTTTGGTTTCCAAGTCTATAAATAATCATCTAATACTCCATATTCCATACATCTCTCCACGATTGAAAAAGAGAATTTTTGAGAGAAAAATACTTAAGCACAAAACCCTTTCATCGAGTCATATACAAGAGCACAATWAGAGCATAATATTTCTCTTTATTAGCTTTTAAGAAGTGAGATCAAAAAGAGAGAAAACTTGCTATTGTCAAAGCTTTCAACAGAGGGGTTGAAAGCTAGGTGAGTGTTTGTGAGTTCAAACACATTAGACTTACGAGTGTAAGTCAAGTGCACATTYAKAGTAGAGTGTGGGGTGTGTTGGTTCCCGGAGTAGGGAAACAGCAGGGAGTGTGTTCTTTATTTTTCAGARTAGATTAATAAAAGAGCATAGGGTAGGAGGACATATCCCATAGTTGGGTGAACCTCGTTAAATCTGTGTGTTCTTTGTTTACTTGATTTATATTCCGCTGGGTACAGGAACCAGCCCAACGGGTTCCTCACATACAATCCGAAAAGAAGAAAAATTGACTAAGGGGACAAATCACTCAATTCCCCCCCCCCCCCCTCCCCTCTTGAGTGCTCTAAAGTCTTCAAGGATCATTATGGTTACAACTTACAACTTGACTCATAACCTGATCTTGGGCCAACTTCCCTCCTCTGACTTCTACCCCCCTTCATTGGCATCTTGGAAAAGGATACTCCTTGATACGGTGTGCAAGGCCGGAGGCAGATTAGATCCCATCGAATTGTTTGTTCTAGGATAACCTAAAAGAAGTAATTCCCTTAAATTGTCGACACTTATTCCTGAGCCATGAGTAGTTAACACACTCATCAACCTCTCATTGAGTTGGTTGTGCTTCTCCACTAAGGGCTCCAACCGGGTAACCACCTCAGTTGCAACAATCTTAGACGGGGCCACATTAGTAGCATTCAACGTATCGTTCATATCTAAAATAATCCTATCCCACCTGCCTAGTAATCGCCTGTTGAGAATGAGAATCAAAGTTTTGCAACTCAGCGGTTATCACTCTAGCAATCTCGTGCACCATGMTATGATAGGTGGAGATTATTGAACTATTCCTGATGATTTTCTTTTAAATCTTCCAATAAGCTTTAAAAATATCCACATATTATGTGTATATCAAAAGTAAGCTCTCGGCACTAGAGGTATGATCTTCCCCCCTATTTAGATGCAAACCATCCAGTCTTTGCRTTTGAGACTCAATTTTCTTAGGAGGATGAAGATCTTCAACARATAGATGTTGTGGAACAGTTTCTACATCACCAAAGACTTCGGGTGAATGCTTAGATTTTTTATCAGATGAATTACCATCTTCTTGATTACCAACCCTTCTGGTGGAACGTCTAGGGGCCATGATTGAGAAGTAACTAATGCAGTACAACCTTCTCTTC
This sequence comes from Bassia scoparia, assembly GCA_008642245.1. NCBI lineage: Eukaryota > Viridiplantae > Streptophyta > Magnoliopsida > Caryophyllales > Amaranthaceae > Bassia > Bassia scoparia. The sequence goes on along the minus strand of SNQN01010499.1, from coordinate 9,241 downwards.
CACTGTGGTCGCCAAAAAACTTGTTGAGGTGATTTTGCACTTCACCAACAAGTCAACCGCCCAATATTGTTTTTGGTTCGGTAGGGGGCTACTCGTCTGGTTACTGATTATTTAGATAACCTCGCTAACGTAAAAAATGGCTCTAAGTGTAAACACGCGTTAAGATTGCTATAAAGAAAATATTAAAGCCTAGTGTAAGCAAATGAACCGAGCACTTAGGAACAAACGAATCGAAAAAGATATAAGATCTTCCATTAAATAAGTAACGATAGAGTCAGACTACAATTGTATTATAAGGAAGATTACCTCCATGTTTACACAATTGGGAAAGATAGTACAAGCTATTGATTCCATAAGGATGAACTACCACATGCTATGCTAAACTAATTTGGCTACTAAGGCCAAGTGTGCTAAGGAAAAGTAGTAAATGCAAAGATAAAGAGATTTGTTTGATTGATAGTGCTTTTGTTTCTTTTGATCGGCCATGCCTATTATAGGCCTTAAGTGATGAAGATCGTGGGTGAGAATTGTGACGTTTCTTCTTCCATGGCGTTACTTGGCACCAGCTCTCCTTTTTAATTCAAACACTTCCTTTCTACCTAATTCCCATGTAAATGCTCGCTGTGCCTTTGTCTTTTTGAGCCGCGCTTAATGGGCTATCTTTTGACAATCCCTCTTTGGCGCTTCCATTGTATCGCTAGATTGAAATACTCATGAGATAGAGGATCTCAATCAATGCAAGTCAAACTCTTGTTAGTTGGTCAAACAAGTCAACAAAAATATTTTGAGTCTAACAAGTTGGTATCTTTCCTATTTGTTATATTTAGATCAAATTCAAGATTGTTCACTTATTCAACTACTGCGTAGTATTTCCTATGCTATGCGTGCCAACAACACAAATTTATTAGTAGTATGACACGTTCGCACTTTTCTAAAATTGTGATGCCTCAAATTTAACTCTTGTTTTCATTTATGGGTAGAATTTTTTATTTGTAATAAAAATTACTTTGAATATTAATATCATAATTTATTGCCTTATTTTGTAAAATTTTTTGCCAAATATATGGACAATCAATCATAAATGTATTGTCTTAATTGTTTTGCATTGATTAGATATGGTCAGAAATGTTAATAGTTTTATTTGTTATTTTTATATATGGAAGGTACTAGTGGTAATTTAGAGGCGACATTATTGCACCTCATTCCCTTAAGTAATAGGTTAATTCTTTTTTTTTCGTACTACTACGAGGGAGTTCTCACCGCCTTGACGAGTGGACTAATCTCAACGAGGTTCATTGAATACATCAATGATACACCCTCTCAACTAGAATTTTTCCATTCAAGACGCAAACCCGAAACGTAATTGTATAGGTTAATTCTTTGGGCGGAAAAAAGGGCACACAAATTCATACAACCACGCTCTCACAACTTCATATGTCACAAGTCACAACTCGCAACTAACAACTACCTAAACAAGAAGCCAAGCATACAATAAGAGCCTAAATCCCAATGCTCTAATAGTGCGTTCTTTTGTCGAATCCTAGGAAAATCACTCACAACCGGAAAAATAGGTGCTAACTTTAAGTGTGCAGTAGAACAACAACAACTACCCTTTCTCCTAATCTTTCCTCCATTTCTAGGGTTTGTTTCCGTTTAACCTTTCAACAATTTCTCCCTTTTTTTCTTTCATTTGTCAAATTGATGGTTGATTTGTTAATTTATGTGCTTTGAATTTGACTTCTTTGTCTATATAATACCCCAGTTTCATTTCTGATTTTTGTGTGAATTTTGCAGGGAATTGAGGAATGGCAGGGAGAGATGATTACCGCATTTTTGTTGGTGGGTTAGGTTGGAATACCTCGCAAAGACACTTAGAAGAAGCTTTTGCTCGTTATGGAAAAATTCTTGATTGTTTAGTGAGTTTTACATTGCTTTTTCTTGCAAAAGTTTGATTTTTAGTATTTAACTGTTTATGTTATTATAATAGTTGTTCTTGTTGTTGAATGTTGTTGAATGTTGTTGTTGCTGCTATTGTGGGTGGTTTGAATACTTAACATTCTGGGCTGCTGAAAAAGTTTATTGAGTATTATTTCTTCTGGATGGTAGTTGTGATGCTGATGTCAAATTAATGTTTGTTCATTAATTTAAGATTTTTTTTCCATTATATGTTGTATTTTTCTTTTCATTAACACTATGTTTGATAACATAAAATAGAAGGAAATGAAGGGAAGGGAAAGGGAGGGAGACAAGCTCCCTTGTTTGGATAACATGTTGGGGGAGGGAAGGGGAGGGAGAGGGAAGAACCGCTCTAAGTAGTAATTTATGCATGCGTGAATTGATTGAATGCATATWATATATATTTTTTTTAAACTTATGAATGTTTTCGTACCATTGACGTCTTTATTGTGAAAGTAATTCAAACTAATAGAATTGGCTCATTTGAATTAGTTTAATATCTTGAATAATGCATAGATTTTAGAAAGGAATATATCATAGGTAATGTCTAATTTGTTTAGGATTGTGTTTTAAAGACTTGCGAAAATATGTTTCTTATAATGAGTCTTACGATTACAAAACAATATGATATAATCAATAGTTTAGATAATTTGACAAAAAAAATTTAAAAAAATGAGAATGTTGGGTGAAAAACCTTACTCCTTATATATCTTTATTTAAGTGCTACATTTTGACCAAAAATCTCTCACATTTTTTGGTCAAATTGAACACTTAAATAAAGACKGAGGGAGCATTATTTTCTTCTCATTTCATCCATCTATCCACAATTTCGTAACAATGAATTATCTATATGGACTACATCTATATCATGGTATTTACTTCTGTCGTGTTAGCCATGAGCCCATGAGTTTCTTTTGGATATCATGTAATTTAATTCCTATATGAGTTTCTAACTTTATACTTCRTATTTCATTTTTATTATATAAGTCAAGGGCAAAGGTGTCATTTCATGAGGATACCACTCCTCATCCCTTGGCTTAGATGATAGAGATAATAGTGAAATTGGACGAGTGATGGACTTWGGAGCTATAAACAACAGACTAACATTATGTCAGGCAACTAGAACTCTTGTTTTTGGTGTAATGGTTTAGACTGTTTGATTTTATTGGCCAGTGGGTTTGATAGGGTAATTGTTTATAGACAACAAAAGAAAACCTTTAGACACTAATACAATTCGATTTGCTTATCTCCTGTAAATAGCCATCCATCAATGCTGAAGAACTAAAGGACATGCATACCCTCTGAAATTAATTGACTTGTACTAGATCTTATATGATTTGCTAGAAATAAAGGAATATGAATGCCTATTTGTGAATTATTGGATATAAAAGACGCTGCTTTCCCTTTTTTTAATTAGCAGCCATCCATCAATTCATGTTTATGAAGAATTTACATTTTATGTTTCCCCGTGAAAGGTTTGTTGGTGAATTGACAAAACCAGTTAATTTACTTGTGTAGGTTTGTTGATGAACTTACTTTCAAAAGTTAAAAGCTTCCCTAATAGTAGTAGTAGTGAAACCAACTAACGCAAACACGCAGGCCACAATTATGTTTGTTTGGTTGTAGGTTGAAGGCTTCTCTTGTCTATGTTAATGGCTATCAATTCTGTACTGATACTATGCAATCTGGAGTGTTTATTTGGGCCACAGTTGAATAATAATCTAAAATTAGAAGTTGACTACTCCCTCCGATTTTTAATGTTTTGTGCAATTTCCTCATTTAGCCGATTTTTAATGTTTTGTGCATTGTGATTTATTCTATTTTGGTACCACACTCTCTCCAATCTATTTTTACTTTTTAACCCCACCTTCCCATACTTTCTCCACTTTCCCTTACTTTTCCCCTTTTCACCTACTCTCTCTCCAATCTATTTTTACTTTTTGACCCCACTCACATTATAAGATATTATTCCTATTTTTTCCCCCAAAACAATAAATGCACTATTCATTAAAAATCGGAGGGAGTATTTGGTATGCAATGTGCTGATCGAAATATTGACCATGAAAAGTACCTATATTTTGTGATCTGTGAATCTGTGATCAATGAGGAAGCTAGAGRGAACCATGCTCAGTTCTTTTCACTTGAAGTCTTCTATCTATTCTTATCCCAAATTGTGAGACCTTATACGTATCTAGGTATGCATTGAACTTACTTGCCATTATTTGTTGTTGAAATCCCTTAAATTTACTTGTATGCTCTAAGTGGATAGAGCAAGGCTTTATGGAGTTGTATTTTACTGTCCGTAAGATTTTCATATGGTTCTTTGTAAGTATTAAACCACTTTCATGKCTCATTCATTGAAATTGTGATTTTTGTTTGCTGCCTTTGATCTTATAAAGATTTTTATAKTGATATATACAACTTAAGTAGTATGATATTTGATCGAAGTCAGTCTTAAGTTTCTAACTTCATGCTTAGATTGCAAGGAGTTATGGTCTCACATTAGTAAAATTGCTTCAAGCTTCATATCCGACTTGAAATTTTATTTTGCCTTGTTTTTTCGTTGTTTTGAGTGGCTTGTATTCTACTCTCTTATCTTTGGATATGTGCATTGTGAATTTATGACAAATGTGCCGATCGCATTGTTTCATCAGTGATATCAATTATTTGAACTCAGGGTATGGACTTGTTGTTTGAATTCGGAGTTTAGGGCTGTTAGTTGATACTGAACAATATGTTAACTACATTTTGCTCCTGGTTGCTCATATATTAGGTGGCATGACAATAAGCCTCTAAATGATAGGCACTATCCCTGTAGAAGATATCTGATTCTTCTCTAGTCTTAGTTGTTAGGATTTTACTATGATATTTGCATTGGGCTCTTCTATTCTTGTGCATAAAGCACTTAAACATTCTCCTTCCTATCTGTTCTAACTTCTAAGATATTGGACCGTTCAGCATAATCCGCAAATGTAATTTTTTTTAACATGGGTGATGTACACTTTGTGTTTACAGGAACTACGAAAAGAATGTGCTCTTTATGTTTGGAATGCCTTTCTCCATTTTGTCAAGTTGTTTAAAAGCCTGCTCTTTATTTTTCGTAGGAACCTTGTAGCATTACAGTCTTGACCATTCCTAATCGTATGTTTAAATAATCTGCTTTGAGCTAGCTGCCAAACCCTTTGGAAGCAATTCGCCTGAATGCTCAAGCAGTATCTTGAATTCTTGATGTCCTTATTTCTTTCAATGATAACATTGAAAAGAAGTACTTTCTCTATTTTGGGAGCTAGTCACATAGACTATTTTGGGATGTCCTGGAAACCTTTTAACTTTTTCAATAACTGTAATTATTTATTATTAGTTTTTCTCAAAATGCTTATATTTTACAGAGTGTGAAAAGGTTCACTATTAAGGTCTTTTAGTATTGTCTTGCTATATCCTCAATTAGAAAGTTTTGGGAAATATGACTTTAGTTTACTGCTTGGTAGAAATTGCATATTGTCAATGTTGACATTGTAACTGTTGAGCATGATTTCATAGGAGCAGATCAGTCTTTTCAATCTGGCGTGTGGCACTGAGATGATTGGGTTTTGAGAGTCTAGGCATGAGATGCAATTTTGAGCTAAGACCTCTAAGAATACAGTGATCCAGTGATACRTCCTATGTTACTCGGACTCTTTCATTTACCTCAYGTGTCTGTGTCGACAAAAGCACTTCATTTTTTAACTAAAAACACTACTTTTTTCAAGAAAATAGGCGAGTTCGACGCTTGATACCGACACTTGACACTTAATCCGAGTCCAAGTAACATAGGATACATCATCATACCATGTCATGTATAGCATAAACAATGGGCATCTAGATCTTCTCTCACGTAAATACTACTTCCTGCATTTTATTTAATTGCAACAATTTCCTGTTTGAAAAAATAAAATAAATCACGTTGGTTGCGGTAAATGTTTTCTTTCTTTTTTAGCTAGTCATTTCTAATTATCTCTTCGTCACAGGACCTACTTTCTTCTTTCAATCTATTTCACATTGAAATTAAATATTGCCTTAAGAGTCCACCACTCCACCCACTTGAGTTTGTTGCAATAAAAAAGAAACAGAAGGAATGAAAAGAAAATCTAATCGTAACAAGTGTCGGGAGGCTTAGACTCTCAATTTAATGAAGCATGTGAAGTGATTAATTTTGAACGAATTGAACATTCTAACCTTTGAACAATAGTTACACAACATTAGTCAGCCTCTTTCCCTTGTGGCTCAACTTCAGCTCATGGACATGCTGAAACAATTTAATGTTTTGTTTTCTTATTTTATGCCCGTGTATAAGGTCAAATCTATGAACTGTGTGCAATGTTTATGCAAGATAATAAATTGCTATTTTATATATTTTAGGTAATGGTGGACAGGGAGACTGGCCGCCCTCGTGGATTTGGCTTCATAACATTTTCTGACCGCAGAGCAATGGAAGAAGCCATAAGAGGTATGCACGGTAGAGAGTTGGATGGTCGGATCATCTCAGTTAACAAGGCAGAGCCACGTTTGGGAACCGAGGATCCATATGATTCTTATGGTGGTGATCGTAGATCAGGACAATCAGGTGTTAGGGAGAGTTATAGAGGTGGTGATAGGCTAGGGGATCGTTCTGATGAGTGCTTCAAATGTGGTCGTCCAGGACACTGGGCTAGGGACTGCCCTTCGGGTGGTGGTGGTAGGTATTCTTCACATTCTGAATTTGGCAGACCTGTTCTTCAGGGAGATCGRCAGGGAGATCGTGATTACGATCGTTATTATGATCGTTCTGGTGGGGGACGCTATGACACTAGAGATCGTTTGGAAAGCAGGGATGGGTATGGACCTCGTGATCGCTACAGCACTGAAAGGTATCCTCCTGTTGGTGATCGTTTTGGAAGCGATAGATATGTGGACCGATACCCCCAAAATGGATATGGTAGGGATAGGGATTATGAGAGGGAGGGAGGCATTAGAGGGGGCGATAGGTATGCTGCTGGAGGACCAACCCGCTATGACAAAGGAAACTACAGAGAAAGGGCTCACCCTTATGATGCTCCTCGGAGAAGCACTAGGCGCTGATATATTTGTTGCTTCTGCTCTTCAAGCGCTGTGCAAACTTCAAGTTTGTCTGAACTCATCAGTTTTCTAGAGCTTTGTTTGATAAGTAGCTACGGAATATTGGATGCTTGTGTTCATAATCTTGCCCAGATGTGCTGTGTATTCCTTGCAGAAGTTTTTTTGGGCCTTTGTGGATAATTAAGCTGCATTTGGTAACAAAGATGCAACATGTGAAAGCAGTTGATTGARTTTCTAACTCGGTAGCTGGCAGCATGGATTCTTAAATTAACTTTATGTTGAAATTCTACCCATGACTGGATATACTGCTTCAGGTGTGTGACTGAGATAGTTGAGACTTCTTTTGTAGCTTCTATGAATTGCTGTTTCTAGTATGCTTAAGTGGTTATCTTTAAAATTTTGACGCTGCAACTATTCGCATGCTATATTATATGGTGGCAAAGTATTGGCTCGTTTCTTCCGAGATTGTATTACTGTGGTATTGTTGCTACTGAGCTGTGGTTGATGCAGTCTGTGAGAATGAAGCTAGTGGTTTAGACAGGGTTTCTGGTTTCTTCGAGTTTTGACCAACTTTTCAAGAGATTGTGTGGAGGCCATCACAGAATTTCATTTATTCATTGTTCAATGTGTATATGCTCGAAGCTTTGTTGCCCTTGGTCTTGATTAATCGTTCATCGGAGGTGATTTGCACGATGGCCTTCATTCTGTAGAGTTTAGAAGTCGATGTCGTTTTTTTTGTGACTTGCTCAAGGGAAGGATTTTGAGGTTTTTGATAGTTTGTTGCACCAAAAGGATGAAAGGCAGCATCGAATTGGTGGTCTAGATTTAAGGGATCCATTAGATTTGGTTGATGCAACCACTAAGAAAGCTAATTTTAGTTTAGTTCCCAATTTCTTACTAATCTAATTGTTTGTAGCTAGAAGTTACCCAAGAAATAAGGCTAGAAGTTACACAAGCAATAAGGATGCTTCATCACAATTCTTCAATGATAGAGCTTTTTCTAATACTATATAAGAGATATCATTGTAGTTAAGGGAACTGATAGAGCTTTTTCCAGGTTTTGTTTTAGACCTTTTAAACTTATAAATTCATAATGCATAAACAATATGCCTTTATGAAACCAACCAGACCCTTCTTACTAAAAAAATATGTAAAACTTGTCTGAAAGCTTACATTTACTCCCTTCGTTTCATAAAAAATAGATTGGAAACTAATACTTCATCCGTTTTGTAAAAAATGCATCACTATGCATTTCACGGTTCYTGAGGCAAAATTTGAGTGTRATGTGATGTGTAGRTGGGGATYAAAAAGAGAGAAAAGGATTAAAGTAGRTATATTAATGAATATTTTAATAAAGTAKGTGTTAAATTTTCTATGGAAWTAACTTCCCATGACAACCAAACAACACCTAGGTTGGAAATAAATTACATTGTTTAATGTAAGTTTTTTTTAAAAACAAAATATCTTAGAAATTGTTGTTTGTAAATTGTAACTAAACTAAAATGTGTCAACATTCCTAACAAAAGGGGAATACTATTTAAAGTCCAGTTTTACTGGAATAAAAGTCCATATTTCAATYYACTTCTCTTTTCTATCACTCTCTTCTTCCTAAATCCTTATTTCAATCACCACTCATTCCTCCACCAACAACCACCAAAACATGGACCCTAACCCTAATTTACTGGAAATAAAAGTCGAAGGAATCGTTGGTGAAGGCAGCAACCGCATTCCTTCGGAAGAGGCAAGCTTCGACCATCACGGACGGAGGAGTTCAAGCGCAGCCCACCACCGATGGCACGGCAGTGGATGTATGTCGATCGATTTTTTTTTTTAATATATTGAACGCCTTGTATAAGCGAGCACCACCATGGACTGGCGCCTGCCCTAGGCGTCCTAGCCATGGTGCGTGCGCCTAGCTCAGGCGCACGAACCATGGTTGGGACGCCTAGGGCAGGCGCCAGTCCACGGTGGTGCTCGCCTATACAAGGCATTGGGCGTTGGGTTTTATACTCGACGTCCACACTTATTTTTTTAAAAAAAAAAAATTGTTAAATTAATTATTTTTTGGTTTAATTTTCATGCTGAATTCATTTGAGTTTTTTTGATTTTCATGCTTAATTCATGTTAGTTATTTTAATTTGCATGCTTTATATGTGATTTATTCAATTTGCATGTTTTGTATTTTATTTAT
>SNQN01010498.1:7915-21744 GCA_008642245.1 Bassia scoparia | reverse complement strand
AGGCGTCCATGAGTCATGTGGAGGCTCAAACCTTTGTTGTGATCTTCTAATAGACAAGATTGTGCCAGAATAAATGTTTGAGCTCTAGAAATCTGTCCTATGCAGCGAAACTCAGCTTATAAACTCAATTCTTATGGTATTTGTCCTATTGGAGCCAAATTAATGTGATTTCCTCAGCAAGTATTGGATAAAGTCAACAGCATTTGTAAGGCTTTCTTTGGAGTGGGAAATTACTTGTCAGGTAAAGCCTTGCCTTGAGCCTTGGATTCTATTTTGCACTCCTAAAGTCTACAGGTGGTTCTATGTAAACACCCCAATAATTCTCACCTTTACCTGTGAAATAATTAAACTAAATACAGAGAATCATTGCATGTCACCGCCATCGTGTTCAAACGCTTTAGGCTAAACAATCTTATGCAGCCGGAAATAAAAAAGGATGTAGTTCAACCAATTATAAATCCCGAGAATGTATAAAAGCAATGACAAGTTGGAACCATTACGCCTATTTGCAAACCAAGGTAAAATCCCTTTTAAAAAGAAATAGCAAACTCAAAATATCAAAACGTTCTGAAGAGTCTACAAACGCTGTATAAGTTATTAAAATACGTTCGCTCTACACTCAGACCATCCGTCCAAGTCCTAGTTACATTTATTGCTACCTGTGTGAGAAATCTGCTCCCATAATTTCAAATGAAATAAGGTCATCACAGTCCACCAAGAGAAAGAAAGTGTGACGACAACAAACAACACAAAGCACACAATCAGCAAAGCTGAAGTAATACCAAATACGAAAATCAGAAAACAAAACGGACAGGCATCTCCCCTAAAGAACTGGACATACACGAGTTACGACACTGCTTAGAAACAAAGAAACCCAATTGTGGTGTTCATAACCACTACAACATCGAACTTATAACAACAGATCCCAAACTCAGATCAATAATTAACACACTTATTACAATACAGCTGCTCCAATACAATACAATCAAAACATTAACAGCTTCTTGATAACTAGAATTGTACTTGCAAATATACTCGACTCCCATACATGACTCAATATTATATACTATATTGGATATGATTTGAGCAATAACAAGCTGTCCAAATCCAACACACGAAGGTGCCCATGTTTAATCCCAGCACACTAGGTGCCACAGTTCAATTCCCCCATGCCTCCCCTGATCGAAAAAGGCTCATAGAAATTGACGGGCGCGAATCCATCACCGAAGCTAGTGAGATCTCAACTAACCCCTATCAGTATTAAAAATATCACAGAATGGAATGAATAGTAAGGAAACTCTGAAGAGGGAACGCGTTGATCAAACGGCGCCTCGGAAGGAAGCAGAAATAATCGCAACCCCACCCCTGATTGTCAATACATCACCAAACGATGCACCAATCCAGATGCCTTTTATTGGCTCATCCAATATTTATTATTAATTTAATTAATTGACAAGCTCCATATGACTCAAAACAAGACCAAACCGCCACATTCAATTATTTAACCAAATAACCTCGTCATAAGACTTGTAATACTTCCCTTTACTCAAATTCACACATTAATCTGAATGAGTTAATAAAATATCATGAAAGGGTACACTTACCTCCAATTGAATTCAACCATTATACCCAAAACACCTCATGAGCAAGTGATACTTGACTCCACTTATTCATTCCTTATAAAACCACCTCATGACCAAGTTTCATTGACCCACTAACATCACGTCTATATTTATAAGAAATTACCTGTCAAGTAACCGAAATAATTAATTAAGACCAAAATTGACTAGGTAGTCAACCTCCTATAATATCACCTCAATGAATAGAGTCCGTTTCCCACATATTCCCAAGTCTCCAACAAATATAAAACCAATATTATTACAATAAGAGATTCGCTTGTTGACTATTTCAAAACAAACTTCATTGGACGTTCCTACTCATGCTTCTGAAGTATCAAACATCCTCAAACAACTTTAAGATCAAGATTCGCAAGTTAGTACGTACAACTTGAATTAAATCTGAGCGACAAAGCAACTTTAACACTAGAAATCGACTCTACGGAGTCCTCCAATCAAATAAAACTTGAATCAAACACACTTACTTTAATTTACAGCAAATACTAAAGGATTTTAATGTGCCTCAAAAGTTACTAAAAACATCTTATTCTTCATAAAAAACCCCCATATGATAGAATTAAATATTATATTATAGCCTAAGCTTGAAAAAATCTTAAAAAATCTAGTTTCAATAAGGAAATTTTCAACACTTTAATTCATTGAATAATTCTGAAAATTCCCTTTAATACTAAAACCTTTTAAAAACTTCAAAAACATTATGAACAAGTTACAATATATTAACCATTGAGATTTTGATGTGAAAACCATTATTTTCAATACTCATAGCTCAAAAATATTTATGAGAAACCTGAAATTTATTAAACTTGCATAAATTCAAAGGTCTTAGAACTTGCACAAATATTTATCAGTTCATAAACAGGCTTAATTCATACCAAAAACATTTTAGAATCAATCAAAAACCTCCGAAAACCTCTTGAAATCAAATCGAAATTTTGTTTTAAACCCTAAAACCAGGCTTTTAACTTCAACCAAATAGATTATCTTTTAAACATTAATCATTTCCTATTAACCCCTAAACATGAAAAACCCCAATTAACATCCCTAATTTTAATGATTAAACAAATACTGAAAATTAATGAAAATCATCAAAACATTTAATACTAACTAACAATCTATTCAAAATGATTGTATAAAGTAATGATGTGAAATAAATTTAAAAGCAAATTCAAATAATGAATAAAACATGGAAGGAAGAAGGAAACAAGGGAGAGAAGGATGGGAGAGAAGAGACCGACGTGGGCGGTGATGGTGGTTCAGAACGGGCGCGGTCCTGGTGATGTGCAGCAGCAGGTGGCGCGAGTATAGCGGTGGCGCAAAGCAGCAGCAGAACAACAACGGCAGCAATAACAATGCGCCGCAACAACCGTATGCAACCACCAGTACAGCACAAGCCAGCGCAAGACACAACGGCGGCTCCACGAGCCGTCGCAGAGCAAACACACCACCGGTACAACAGCTCTCTCTCTCTTCTCGTGTTTCTGTCTCGCTTCTTCTCTCCTCTTTTTTTTTCGGAAAAATGAAATTGAATGCAAAGAAGTGGCGTAAAGATGATTAAGAAGGGTAAGGGGAATTTTAAAACCCTTTTTATAAATTAGGTTTTAGTAGATAAATATTGATATCTCTTTTTTTTGGATAAATAAAATAAAACCAAAACTAAAAATAAATTTATTAAAATATAGCTTTAAGCGAAGATAATAAAATAAAATAGAATTTAAAAACTCGCATCGTTTAATAGAATAATTGTTTTATATTTTTTAGAAATAAATATAAATATCACGAAAATTAAGGGGGAACAATCTTACCCCCCCTTAAATAGATATTCGTCCCCGAAAACTTATCCCAAAATCCACAATCTCCGAAGAATTTCCAATAGCGAAAAGGATTTGTATTGCTGTTAAAACTACTTGTAATCACTAAATTGATTTCTCAATTGACCATACTTGACATAATTCACACGTTTTATAGTATGTGTACTAAACCAATCATGGCCTACTAGGCCAAACAAGCACTTGTCAGTTATATTTGACAAAACAGGCACAAACAGAGCCAAAATTGAACAATTAAGTAAGTAAAACAGCGGCAAAAGCGCGAATTTATAGTCGCATTCTACCCCCCTTAAAAGGAAAAGATTACGTCCCGTAACTCCACTCCCAGCGAACAAGAACACACCCAGCAAGACTAGGATTACGGTCTCAAAAATACTCAGGATTACATAGTAAGCAACCACAATGACCCAAAGACACAGTGTTTCAACCCAACTTTATATTGGAAAAATGCAAACAAGTAGACTGAAAAGTGTTTGCTAGGACAGTCCTCAAGTTTCGCAACATGTTTCTTCATTCCTCGAATATCAAGATATCATCAATATCTAAAACAACCACAATTTGTCTAGGTATAGTCAATGAAATACGTACACTCAGTTAAATTCTGAAAATTGTGTAACCCAACTTGTTATTCCTCGGATATCGTTGGTTAACCCAAAAGGCAAGATATATAAACTCATAGCGCCCAAACGAGTCTCAAAGTAGTTTTGTAGGGATGTTTTTTTTTTTTGTTTAGCAACCTCAACTGATGACATCGTTGACCTCAGGTCAACCTAAAAAGCACTCATCCTTTAACATGGTCAGTAATGACTCTCTATTGTCTCGGTAAATGATAACCTCATCCTCTATAGGACATAGTTTACTTCACCCATATATTAGTACAGCAAACAGCATCAGTAATTATCAAGTGAGACGATCGGGTGATAGAATCACCCGGGACGATCTTGCGGTCTCCAAGATAGAAAGGAATTAGTGGGATGGTGGAGGCGGTGGTGCCGCTGCCATGGGCTGTGTGTAGCAGAAGATAAAAAAATAAAAGGAAGAAGGAGATTGCGCGAGCTAGGACGGCTAGAGCCTTACCATGATAAAAGGGAATGTCGCTTCTTATTCTTATGAAATAGTTTCACATTACATTATAGATATATATATATATATGATGGTTAGTATATATATATTAATATATATATGTGATATATATAAGTATAGTACTATATATATATATATATATATACTTATTATATATATAATAATATATATAATAATATAAGTTAGGTTCAATGAGAACCCTCTTATGTAGACGTATAGGAACTTTAAATCTTGAGCCATTCAAAAAACTAAAACAATCTTAAAACCTCTTTCATTATTTAAATTTTTTCCTCTTCTTTTTCCCTTATCATTCCTTTTTGACACTCTCTCGTTCTCCCTCAACACTTTCTCTCTCCTCCCCAAGACCTTCTCTCTTCCATCTACGCATGCCAGCCACCACTACTAATTCTAGCCACCACTTCGCAGCAGCCACGCTAAAACCACCAATCAAGCAGGCCGTACTCGCCGCAATCCCCACCGCACCGCCCCACCACGGCTCCCACCGCCGCACCACGATCTGTCCCCACACAAGCAATCAAACCCATTCTCTCATTCCTATCACCGCCCCTATCTCCACACCGCACAATCGCCATCGAGCATCAAAACGCACGGAACCCACCACGAATCAACATCTCCTTGTTTTCCAGGTTTAGAAAACCTAATTTTTTATTAATTGGAAACCCACCTATTTTGTGGTTGAGTTTTTGTATGCGATTTCGGTGGTGAGTGCTTATGTATTCAGTTCGAGCTAAGGGTGGTTCCGTATTAGGGTAGTGGTGCGGGTGCTGGGTCGTATGGGCTCGGTGGCAGATGGTTTGTTGGTGCAGCAATTTTTGGTATGGTTCGTTTCGCTGCGTGTAGCCGCCCAAAAGTGGTGAGGAGAGGTTGAGTTTACGGAAACTTTGAAGGTATAGGCATTAGGTGGTTGATTGAACAACGGTCCAAGTGAGTGGTGTGAATTGAGAGGTGGCTAAGGTTATGTGGATGGTCGGTGGTGCGGCTAGGGTGGTTGCCCGGTGAGGTTTTGGGTCGGGGGGATATAGGCGAGTTGGTGTCGCGAGCAATGAGTTTGAGTTGTCGGTGGGAGTTGGTGTGCAGCGAGACACACGGTGCGTGGGGCTCTCATCTCAGGATGAGGTGAGGGTGCCATGAAAGAGCTGGGTTGCCGGTTAAAAAAGGGTCCGTGGCGAAGGTAAACGCTAAAAAGTGGTGCTTGGCTACACGTATAGGGGGCGTGGGTTTGGGGTTGGGCTAGTGAAGGGAGAGTGGGTTTGTGTTGGGCTGTGTAGGGGAGTGGTTAGGCTGGCTTGGGGTTTGGGGCTCAAGGGAGGAGAAGAGAAGTTGTAAAAGTGACAAGATACAAAATGTGAGCACAAATTTGGCGAAACAACAAAGGACATAGGCCTGCGCTAGAAATTACAGCAGTATAATTGTTAGAACATGAAAGCTGTTCAGTGCGCGTGGTGGAACATGTATATTAAATATGAATAGAACAATTAAAAACTAATGTGAGTAGGAACACAACGGAACTAAAATTGGCTTAGACAACATGAAACTGTTAGAGACTTAATCAGAATGCGATGAGAGTAAAGTGAGTGGAACATGATGAGAGTTATCTATAGTTTACTCACCTAAAATGAGTTCCTTCACTCGGGATATCCTACCCCTATAATATAATATAGTCATTATATTATATATATATATAGTCAGATCCTAGTGAAACCATGCCCTTATAATGAAAAACACTGTAGCTATGGGAAACCCCTCAAATAATTACAAGAAATAAGAACAGGGTACATTGTCACATGATTTATAGAGGTACATACAGTAAGCGGCAGAAAATTAAAAGGGGTACACACTGACTTCCAAAATAGTACTATTGTAAAAATGCACACTCACACCCGTGATACCCCTTTAACCTTCAATGTAGCCTCCCAATGATTGAAATCTACAAGTAATAAATAAACTTAATTAATCGTTTGACCCATGCGTTCCATCTCCAAAATCCTACCGGTCAATATTAACAAAGTTTCTCTCTGAATCTTTCCACCTAGAAGTTAGTGCAAATAATATATAACCACATGATCCTATTCCCGAACACAATATATTGAAACCACTATCTTCAGTATATAACACATAATTCATACTATACTAATATACTATATTGACTAATATACATAAAGATACGTATTCGTATATATATTACTTATGCGTGTGTTTAATAAGTAAATTATTTCTCAATAATAAAATTTAGGTCTTCTTTAAATTTGTTTTGACAATCGTTATCTCTATCTGTGACCTCACTCTGATGAAAGAACACCCAATCATCTCTCTCTGCATTGTGGTTGTGTGTGTTTGTGCATGATTTTGAAAACCCATACACCCCAAAATTAACCTCAATATACTTTATTATTTTCCTAATATAATATATATATATTCCTAACAAGTATTACTCTAGATTTACTATTGGCATTTTGCACGAAGCATAATAACATCACATAGAGTTGCAACAAGGCATGTCTGTTCTGTGCTAACTTTATACGTCTGCTTTCTTGCTAGATCTTGATTTTGGAAAGAACAGGAAATTTAGACTTGTTTTTTGTGACACAAGCGATAAGGCTTGATGTCACTCGTTGTATCATAGAATCACGGGGTTACCAATAAACTATGTTGTAGAATAGAAGCTAAACTAATGTATGTATACGCCTATTCAGCAAAATGTAATCTGTAGAGCGTAAGAAAACTTCATTTACGGTGAAAAAGCTATGTAATTGGGAGTTTGATCTCCTCTGTGTGACTGAGAGCAAGGTATTTCAGGTTAGGGGAAGAGTAACACACAATAAATGAGAAGGAATTTTGTCATTCCGTTTAACCATGGCGCGATTATTGGTTGTATTATTGTTCGGTTGCCAAATATACAATCTCTTCCTTCGTTGCCCTTGTTGCAAAACAGTATAAAATATAATAAATAGAATAACATACAAAAACATAATAATAAAAAATTAGATTAATATATAATAATCAATAATAATATATTAATGACATCAATAATACAACCAACTAATAATAAACATAAATAACTAAGCGGGTAAACGCGTGGGAACGGAAAAGCAAACTTTCTCGACGGAGGAACATAAAAAATAATAAAAAGGGCTGGCGGTCACTCGGTTCTTTTAGTGATCAAGTTAACATTCAAATCACTGGACTGAGTTCTAATACACCTTCTCGCGAATCCACTAACCAAAAATGGAACAGATCGAATAATATTGTATTATCTATAAGTGCGTTCTAATTGTACTTCAAGGTAGTTCCTTATTCTGGGTTTAACACAAAAACCATCTCCTTTTTTAACATAATAACACGTGTTGGTGACAACACTGCAGTCTTTATGTAGACTATATATTGCAACTGAACAAAGACATTTCATCTTTATTTGTATGATAAAAGATAAGCGATCTTTGTTTGTAGACAATCCAATACTTACCCATCATGATTCCGACCTTGTGACTCGCTATTTTGTTCGCGTGTTTCGCCTATGCTTTTTTTGCTCTGTCTATCTCGTTATCTCCCATTTTTTGCATCTTGTAGTACCTACTCACCAATTCCAATGTCGAATAACATTGCCACTCTGTCAATTTCCCTACTCAGCTTCATCATTTTTTTTTCTTTTTCCTTAAAAATGTCGAATAATAAAAAGATGCAGGTAACAAGAAAAAAAAAAACAAAAAGTGAAGAAGAAGAATGGTTTAGGCAGAACCAAATAGTCAGGATAAGATAGTGGTTTTGGCACCCAAATGTATGATAAAGGATGGTTTTAGAAGACTGTAAAATAGCTAGAATAAGATGATTTTTCGCACAAAATATAATCTGTCACAAAGAAACAATTCTTAGAAAAGGTGATCTTGGACAACAAAAAACTATCTGCTTTATTCAATCAATTCCACATCAAGCTAATTGATTTTAAAAATGACGCAAAGTTATTACAAGTCGATTACTGGTAATCTGAGTTTCAAAAGTCACTAGAATTATACATTATGTTGATTATTAGCAATCACTAATTAATTTGCCAAAGCGACGTAATTTATAGTTAGCTCAACAAAATTGATCTTGAGTACCCCAAAAAACAATATTTCTTAGATATTTTATTTTTTTAACGGCTGGATAATATATTATGCCTATCCAAAAACAAACGCAATTCTTCAACTTTAATAGTTAATATCCTCTTTCATTTCTTTCAATTCATTTTTCCTTAGTTATTGAATATAACGCTCTTTTTGTACCCTAAACATATATACCATGGTGCTACCATACAATTGATTGTAAAAAGGAAACGTCACATGTATCTCGATAAAATTGGGAGGATCTTGACCGGGGAATTACATGTTGCTACCCAAATATATTAAGTGTATGAACATAGAACGAGTAAACCTAATAAGAAAACAACGGATAGTTAACAAAAATATTATTTTCCATTCTTTAGTCGCATAGTCGTCTCAATGGAAGCATAAAGCAAAGGCAAAGGGGGATTAAAAAAAATAATAAATAAATAAAAGTAGACAACAAACAAACACAATCAAGAAAGCACATTACGAATCACCTACAGATTATTTTAATTTGAAATCATCCGCAAAAGATCTGCGGGCTTCACTCCAGATTTTAACAAACAAATCAGATATCAACTTATTAATATACCAATACCACCCTTTGTTCTGCCAAAACTCTCATTCATGATCTCTTTAGGTGACTTAATACAAGTCTATTGTAGTAATATTTGTATAGTAACCTGATCACTTTGTCATTAAGACTGGCACAACCATTTAAAGAAGAACACATATGATTACCTAAGTGCCCATTCACTCGTGGACCCCATAACTCAAATACACTCGATTGTTCTTGCAATTCCACCATCAACTCTACACCAGGGTTTTCCCATTTACGGTATAAATAAGTACCTAAAAGGTAATAAACCAGTTTGGAAACCTGAAATTTGCTGAATTCTGTTTTGCTCTGTTGTAGACATGCCAATATAGAAAATTTCAGTTTTTTTGGGGATTTATATGCAATCYTGAGGTCTCGGAGAAAAGCTTGATACCACTTAATAACATACCAACTGAGTTGAATTCAYCTTTTGCAAAGATCAAGATATCATTAGCAAAGGCTAGATGGTTCAACTGGAGTGACCTACATCTGGGATGAAACTTGAAGCCATGAAGCATACTTTCTTTAAAACTCTGGAGCAGTATTCCATGTAGATAGTAAAGAGTAAAGGGGATAGAGGATCCCCTTGTCTCAATCCCTTCTGGAATTGCACAAGTTCAGTAGAAGAACCATTCAAGAGAAGACAAAACTGTGGGGTTCTTACACAAGTCAAAGACAAAACTGTGGGGTTCTCACACAAGTCATAAGCATCCCTATGAATCTAGGAGGAAAAATAAGACCTATGAGCATTTCCTCAAGGAAGTCCCATTCAACAGTATTATACGCTTTCCTTAGGTCCAATTTCATTAAACAACAGTCCTGAATCTGGCTAGGTCTGTACATCTTAACCAAATCCTGACAAACCCAGACATTATGMATAATGTTCCTTCCAAAAATAAAAGCTCCTTGATTGGAACTTACCACATCAAGAAGAACCTTATTCAGTCTGTAGCAGAGTAGTTTGGTAATACATTTGTATATAGTATTGCAACAGGCACTAGGCCTATAGTCACTAGTGGAACTTGGAACTGTAACCTTGGGAATCAAAGYGATTGTGGTGACATTTAACTCTTTAAGGATCTTCCTAGTGTGAAAGAAATCAAGAATTGCATTAGTGACATCAGTGCCCACAACACTCCAAGTTTTCTTGTAGAATTCACTATTATAACCATCCAAACCTGGTGCCTTGGTGCCAGGTATAGAAAATAAGGCTTGCTTCACTTTATCCCTAGAGACATCCCCCAAAAGCACATCCTAATGATCAAGCTGAACCTTAGGGCCTAAGTCAATGATACCCTGAAGCATCGGAGTTCTCTCAACCCTCTTAGTGCCTAAAAGGTGCTTATAAAAATCTAGAAAAGTAGTGGAAACCTCAGCTGGACTAGTAGCCCAAGAACCATCAGGTGTTTGAATAGTATTAATGGTGTTTGACACTTCCTAGCTTTATTTGATTCTATTGTAAAAGATCTTAAAATTAGCATCACCCTCCTGTAACCAATGCAATTTTGCTTTCTGATGAACCATGGAATTATAATCTTGCTTAGCAACCAAATAAACACTATGAGCATGCTTTTCAGCAAAACTTCGAGTAGGACAAGTAGGGTACCGATGAAGCTTATGTTGACAATCCTCCAGAGTCTTCTTGGCTAGAATAAAATCTGCATGAATGTAATCACAACCCCTGTGGTCCATCTGTCTAAGGTGAGATTTCAACTGCTTCAACCTTCTCAGAACTTTGAACATCTTACAACTAGCCACATTGGAGTCCCAGCCAGCTTCAACTACTTTTAAAAACATATCATTATGACACCAATAGTTGAGAAAACGAAATGGTTTCTTCCCTRAGAGCAAAGGAAATGACCTTAGCACCATTGGTGAATGATCAAAATCTTCTTCAAGGAGGAAGCATGCAGTAGCATTTGGAAACTGAATCAAGAAATCATCATTTGTAAGGACTCTATCAATCCTTGTCAAAACACTACTATCCCCCTCTTACTTGTTGTTCCATGTGAAAAATCTTTCAGTGGTCTTAAGCTCAGATAATCTACAATTCTCCATGCAAGTTCTCATAGGAGTAGTTTCCCACAGTTTAACAGGCACACCATTTCTATCTTTAACATCCATAAGAGCATTAAAATCTCTACCAATGCCCCAAGGGCCAGCAAGTCCAGAGATTTGCACTAAACTCAACTAGAGGCTCTCTCTACCATGAGGATCATTATACCCATAGACAAAGGTAAAATAGAAGTATTGAGATGTGCTAKGTACACTGATATGAGAGTGCACCAGCTGATTAGTAGCATGGAGTATAGTGACATTGAAAGCAGAAGACATCTAACCAATCACAATCCTGCCCACTTGATGATAGCATCATGTGAATAGAGACACCAACTAGGGCAAACATTAAGAGACAAGCTACAAGGTTTTGCTTCTTAACCCTGGTCTCAAGGAGACAAAAGCTTGATTTATGAGAAGAAAGCATTCTCTCACTTAGCTTGCTTTTCAGGCTTGTTTAGTCCCTCACGTTAAATATTAAAAATATTATCCATGAGAAGAAGGGGATCCTCCCTCTTCACAGAAACAACCTCTTTGCCAACTGCAGCCTCCAAAGCTTTCTCCACCAGCATATATAACCTAGAAGAGTCATGACTACCCATGAATAGGTTTCGCAATTCTATTTGGGGTCTTTCTCTGCACCAATTCAAAACCATCAGCATCAATAATCTTACCAGCCTTGCCTATTTGCTCTGAAACTATCACCTCCTTGTGGACAGATTACAGGACAATTTGAGCCTCAGTAGTTGGTACCAAAGCTTGAATAGTGAATGTTATACTCAAGAGGGGGGGGGGTGAATTGAGTAAAATAAGGTTGTAAATTTTTTGGTTATTGAGACCAGTTAAGAATCAATCCTTATGCAGTAGAATAATAATTGCGAGAAATAAACAACACAGGATTTAACGAGGTTCGACTTCTAATAAGTGTACGTCCTCCACTCACTCACTATTTTATTAAACAACTCTGAATAACAAAAGAATACACTTGATCTAATTATGCACCTATGCACATAAGATCCCCCAACTTCCACCTATGGAAGTTCGACTCAATCACCAACTATGGTGATTCAAACGAACTTGATCCCTAATCAAATTCCCTAGCAAACACAACTCACAATTTACTCAAATGACAACACTTTGTCTCTCAATTTACAAATAGCCTTAATGCCTAGAATGAGAGTAATTTAAACCTTAGTGCAGTATTAGATTAATGCTAGGTTGAACTTAGAGAGAGAACTTTTGCAATATGATATCTCAAAAAGGTTCGTGCAAAAGTGTTAGGGTTTGTGTGTTTGTTCATTCTCTTAAGTAAGCCTTTGGTACATATATTGCATGGGATCATGAGGATATATTTTCCTTGGAAATAATATAATTATCTCACGAGAAATGTATCCACTGATTTTCTTTGCTAGAAAATAAAATCAGTATGAACTCATACTATATACTTACCATACTTAAAAGAACTTGCTTGCACAACAAACCTACCATCCGTTTAATTTCAAAATCATTTTTGCGCGGAAATAAACTTTCCAAAAATACGGATGTTAAGAAGTAAACTTGAGAGGATTGGTTTGGAACTATTCCCAAACTGTTGCAGTCATCTTAGTTTACTTGAAGTTGTATCTAATAAGTAACCAAAGTTACTTATTATATTCAAGTAGCTCATATCTCTAACTTTAACCTTTATAGTGCATTAAACAATCCAAATACTACTTACATTGCATCTAAGACCTAAAACTATGTCTCTTGTATCCTTKGTCTTCATGGWATCTTCAAGACTTGGCTTCATGTGCTTCGTCTTTACATTCATTGAACTTGTAACTTGTACATGCACATGCAAACAGAAACTTGCATACATATTTTAGTTCAATGTTGATTGTCATAATTTAAAACTCAAGGTAGGAACTCAACATAGCCTCCACAGGCTTAACAACATTTTGTTGGGTTATTGCAATAGCAGGAGCAGTAACAGTAGCAAGGGCAGTCCCTTTTGGAACCTATTTTGTCTTACCTTTACCCTTCTTGCAATCTTTAACTTGATGCCTCAAAGCATTGCAAGAAGTACAAAGGATAGGCCTCCATTCATACTTGAGAGGTTAGTCAATGATAATCGCTCTTTCATTCTCAATTTGCACCTCATCAGGTAAAGTAGCATCAACATAGACATCAAGCAAAACCCTAGCATATAGTAGCCTGTCCTTGTTCTTGGTGATAGGATCCAATTTAATCAGTTTCCCAACATTACTAGTAATCTTCTCCAAAGCTCTTTCCCCCAATATTTTTTTTGAGAAAAGTAAGAAAAATTGTATAAAGGGGAAGTTACAAATACAAAGAGCTCAAATAGAGCACAAACAGTATCCACACACAAAAAAAAAAAAAAACAGAGCCAAGATGCAAAGGCATCGCTACAAACCAATGAGGCACCTTCTATGAAGGGTACTTAACTGAACCCAAATGGGCACAGTTTTGAGTGGCTCTTTCATTATCTCCATATCAGGATCTTATTGTTTGACCACCAAGGGTTTAGAGT
>SNQN01010497.1:0-21746 GCA_008642245.1 Bassia scoparia | reverse complement strand
TTACCTTTGATGACAGAAAAGGTATAATGCTTCCAAATGGCGGCCCTTTTATTGGACATACCTATCAATGCATCGTCTTCTTTCTCTTCCTCTATAGCCATATCCTCTTGTAAGTCTTGTTCTCCTGACTCAAATGTTCTTGAACCTATAGATATAACATCTTTTTTTAAAGAAAACAAATAAACTAATTTGTTTGGACCATAAACACATGAAATCTAAGCTAAGATAATAAAAAACATAACAATTACCTCTTTGGACCTCAAGAGGACTGAAATGAGGATCAGTGTCATGGTCAAAGAATTGCTCCATACGTGMTAATATTTTATAGCAATGGTAACATAAGTATTTTATCCCAAAATATAATTTCACAACCTTAATTTTTAAATTAAACGAAATTCATTTTAGCTTTAAAATTAAACAAAATATGGACAAAAAMTATGAATTGTGAGTTAATCTCCGAAACTCAATCTGAAATATGAATTTCAGATTTTTCATTATATCTCAATCATGTAACAAATTTAAACATGCAAAGTGTTGTMAATCAGCAAGGAAATGCATACTAAATCCCCTTGCAATTATATAGCAAAATGGTGCCATAGATCAGAAGTAAATTGCAGACCAAATCCCCTTGCAATTATATTGCAAATTTATGTTTTTTTCATTGATTTGCGGCCCCTAATTTATGCTTCCCTGGTTCAGAATAATCTCTAAATTAGACTAATTAAGTGGTTAGTGACCGCCAATAAGACAATTAGTGAAGCACTTTCAGTCAAGTCAAACCCATAAGCAAATGAATATGAAGCGTTGAAATGTTGAATCAATTGCAACAAAGAAGTAAACCATAGAAATTTGCATTACAATCTCAAATCTAACTATGTTATTGCAAATTTAGCTCAAAACCCAGTAAACAAAAAGAGCTCAACAATTGACATTATACAAATTAAAAAAAAACATCATTCAAATACAAACAGCATAAATTACCTTAGTAGTAGTATTAACTAGTAACTACGCTTCACGAATTCGACTTTTTTCCCTTCCTCTTCAACTCTTCATTTAGATCTAAAGTTTTGTGTTTTCTTTTTGTGTTTTTTTTTATGGAAAAAAATTAATAAGAAATCGTGATTTGAAATATATTCGAAAAAAAAAGTTGATTGAAGAACAATTTAAGTAAACAAAGTGGAATGAAGAAATGAAAATAAAATCAGAAAAAAAAACCAAAATAATTGAAGAGTAATGGATGAAGAAAGTGGGAGTTGAAGAGAAAAGGGGTAGCAGGCTAGTAGCAGCAGCTGCGTGCTATGCAAAAGATTTAGGGTTTGATTTTTTTTACTGTCTTTATATAGTGGGAGAAAATGCCCAAAATAAATGGCCCATGATTGATCTAAGTCATCTAACCCTAAAAGTTATAATCTCATTATATGTCAACGGTTAAAAATTACTCGATCTAACGTTTATATTGATCCAACATCCAATATAGGTTCAGATAAAAAAAATAAGTTTAGATAAGTTCAGATAAGTAAAAATAAGATCAATAGAACAAACTCAATAGCTTAATACTTCATACGGAGTATATCATTATAACAATAAGTAAATAACAAATAAGTRCAATAATTATTTCACGATATGTCGTTGTCTACTTGTATAGTAACATTTCAATTCTTAAGTTGATCGTATCTTATATTGATTCAAACATACGGAGGTAGTTATTTGACTGTATCTTGTATTCTTTCAAACATACATTTTGAACCAATTGTCTTTTCATATATATATAATATATATGGTTCGTCAAATATATAGTCTTAAATTAAAACCTTATTTTAAGTTTTGAATTCGAATTTAAAATTTTGGTTATATGAAAAACTTATATAGGAGAAAATCGAAAACTCGATTTGAAAGAAATGAGAGCGTATATACATTTTTACCTAAACCAACAAGTTTTATATTCCAATTGAAGTGCATATTTATCTTTAATTGAAATCAATCGTATAAAAACTATAAATAATTGCTCAAGTGTTGAACTGCTATGATGCAAACTGTTCTATAACTGAATTGATTAGGTTTGAACTGAATTAAACTGAAACTGAACATTTTAAAAACTGAACTAAATTGAATTGAAAATAATTTTAACTGAACTGAACCAAAGTGATTAGCATGTTGAACTGAAAGTAACTGAACTGATATGGTTTAACTAGAATTGACCAAAATAACTGAACTGACACCCTTAAATATATCAATGCTTCAATGTGGGCACAATGCTCTTTGCCTTAAACCTTATCCTTGCTATCTGGCTAACAACTTATAACTTTATTAGCTTCAAGTAACCATAACTTTATTAGCTTCAATCAATGAAGACAAATTATGGGAAAAAAAAACGCTCTAAAGTCTAACAATAAATATCAATTAACATGAACCATCACTGGATGTAATACAAACAAATAACCATTATCCGTGCTATCACAAAACAACCCGAGATGAAGAAGCCTTCTGCAACTCAATTTTGACGAAGTAGAGGAGAGGTTTGGCTATCAATATCCCTAGAATATTTAGTCGCCTTCAGTGCTGGATCTTGATATGCAGTAGTTAAATTTTCAAGAAATTCTGTCATTCTGGGATCATTTTGTCCTTCTCTATCCTTTTTAATCAAACACTGTAACAAGAGAAAATTAGAGTATCAGACTTAATGGGAAGATGTCATTAACATAGGACAACTTTACAAACATGAGGATATGCTACAAATGCAAGAATAATACAGTCATACAACAATATTTGAACATCAATGAAAGCCAATTTTGCAAAGAAAAAAGAATAGTAGTTTCAATAAGAACTGACGTGAAAATTGTATGCTACAAAATGTAATATCATAGAGCTTTGTTCATTTAGGGYCAATTATGATGCTARCAAAAATTTCCTTTGAGCTGAGAGTTCTCTCAAGTTCGTCTCGGTGCCATGGCCAAGGCTTGAGGGCCAAAGAAAAATGGTGGAAAAACCATGAAAAAGAGCAAGAAAATTGACCCCAAGTCCTCCGCGTTGCCCTGCTGGAAAATCGAGTAAGGACCCTAATTTCACTTCGAAGTCCCAATCAAATGTCAGTAATTCAAATACCCAGCAAAGTATTGGCGATGCTGCGTCAAGTGATCAAGAGGATACAACCGTGATTCCTGAGGGCCTTAATGGTGCAATCAGAGAGCCATAAAATTGAATGTATTGATATCAAAGGGGCGGGGTGAAGGACAGGGTTCATCGAGTCAGCGCTTGAATGGAGATGTTAATCGGAGACTTTCTTGGGYGGAGGAGGTTAAGTTTAATGATAATCAGGTTATTGAATCTCCCAAATCTCCTAAATCCCTTGTTCAAATTTAGAGTGATGATATTTTGCCTGAGATTGAATTTTGGTCTTCTGCTATTGTTTGTTATGTTTTGGGTTCAAATCCTCCTTACTCGGTGACGAAGGGTTATTTTAAGACGATATGGGGTAAGCTGAGCATTGATAAAATATCTATGATTGGGAAGGGGATTTTCATTTTACGGTTTAGCAATGTTGATGATTGTAAAAGGATTGTTAATGGGGTTCTTGAATCTTGACTTGAGCTTGAATAAAGATGATATCCAAAAATTTCCTATATGGTTGAGCTTCCCTAATCTTGATCTCAAATATTGGGGGGAGAGAACGTTGTTTAAGTTGGCTGGGATTGTGGGTTCTGGGTTCTCCTCTCAAGCTGGACCATGCTACTTCCAATAAGGATAGGCTTCATTTTGCAAGGCTAATGGTTGAAGTTACCCTTCTGACTCTTATTCACTTTCTTAATGAACATGGGGTGGTATTGGAGCAACGAATTGAATATGAGTGGCGGCCTACTTTATGTTCCAAGTGTCATAAGTTTGGTCATGATGTTATAGCTTGTGTCAACAAGGACAGCAGAGGAAGTGGATGCCTAAGCAACAAGAGGTGCTTGCAAGGGTAGATGAAGAGGGTTTTCAAATGGCAACTAAGACAGCTAAAAAGACAGATACACTAGTGGATAATGCATTTGATGCTCTGGATCAGGTGGGGGAATTGGATAATGAGGTGGATGCAGAAGGGCCTAATATTGTGATTTTTGAGGCTCAAGAGGTTGGAAAGCCTCCTGAATCTCATGGATAATATAACCTCTTGGAATGTGAGGGGCTTGAACAGTAAGGATAAGCAAAAATTGGTGAGTCAATTCATTAATACTCACAACATAAGACTGGTTATGTCAACTTATGTCTTCACACATAATGGTAGTAAACAGCCTAATGGTAAGATTATTGTTGGGTGGCATCCTGCTTCTTTTGATTTAGATATCTTGATTTGTGATAGTCAGATTACTCACAGTTCTGGTTCAGCCAAAGAATAGTCTTATTGTTTTTAGCGCAGTTTTGTTTATGGATTCAATGATTGTAAAGACAGGGATGTGTTGTRGGGAATTTTGAATAGTATTGCTGCTTCAAGTTCTAAATCATGGGTGGTGTTGGGGGATTTCAATGCTATTTGTGCRTTTGATGAGAGAATTGGTGCTGTTGTTAGGGAGGCAGATGTAGCTCCTCTTCGTAATTGTTTATCCAATTGTCATCTTGAAGATGTGAAGGGTTCAGGTAGATTCTATACATGGAATAGYAAACAAGTGGGAGAAGATCTGTTTGTGGAAGCTGCCTGAAGGAGAGTTCGATCATTGCCCCATCTTGCTTTGTTTATTTCCTA
Source organism: Bassia scoparia (assembly GCA_008642245.1). Lineage (NCBI taxonomy): Eukaryota > Viridiplantae > Streptophyta > Magnoliopsida > Caryophyllales > Amaranthaceae > Bassia > Bassia scoparia. Next base: position 17,026 of record SNQN01010497.1, on the reverse strand, counting down.
GGTTTTTTAACATGTGGGTGTCTTCCCATAAATGTAGGGAGGTTGGAGACGGCAGAAGATTCCTGGATGCCCCATGTTTTCTGTGTTGAAAAGGCTTAAAAATTTGAAAAAGGACTTAATAGMACTAAATTCTGAGAGTTTTGGTGATGTGAGGGCAACTGAAGTTGAGGCACTCCACAACATAAGATGCTTTATTTGCTAATCCGTTGGAAATTGCCTTTTATCGACGGAAAAAGAGGCTCTTGAGGTGTTGAGGAATGTAAGGCAGAATCATACTATGTTCTTGAGACAAAAGTCTAAACTGTTGTGGTTAGTTCATGGGGATGAGAATTCCAAGATTTTCTACCAGAGTTTGAAGCTTAGAAGGGCAAGAAATAGGATCGGCTAGATGGTAAGACTATCAAGTTCTAACTAGTGCTAGCTGGGCATGGAAATATGTTTGTAATGTCAAGGACCAGATGTACTCTTTGAATCAGAATTGGCACTCGCTGAATGCTCCTACTTATAAAATTTCTATCATTTATCATAAGCTTCATGTTAGAGGATCCAGGTGTGGATGGTCGTCTATGGCATGGAACAGATTTACCATTCCCATCATTTTATTTTGTAGCTTGTTTTTATGCAGAGACCAAACACTAAGGATCGAGCTAACAGGCATAGTGTTATTGTTGATGCTGCTTATATTTTGTGCAACTCAGGACCTCAAACTCATGAGCATCTGTTTGGTGCATGTGCTTATTTTCTAAGGTGTTGGGACATGATTAAGAGGTGGTTAAATATCTGTTTGCAACCCTAAACTTCGTATCAGATGTTCAATTGTATTGGGAGAAATGCTGGCGTGAATGCTTTTCAGAAGAGAGTGATCTTTGCTACCTTTGCTGCTACTTTTTACCAAGTTTGGATGGCCAGAAACAAATTTTTGAGGGACAAAGAGCTTATACCTGTTAATATGAATCTACAGCTTATAAATATAATGTCAAAAATAGGATCTTGCAAACTTTGGGTAGAAAAGTTAGTGTTCAAAATAGGCTTTGGCTTGAGTCTTTGTAGTTTGCTCTTGTTAGCCTCTTTGACTGGTTTGTATTGTTGTTGAACACTTGTATTTGGTTTTGGTGCTTTTTACTTACCCAAAAAATCATAGAAATTTGATATTCTGATCTTCAAATGAGGGTGTTTGAAATTTCAAGCCTAAACCTCATGCAGTATCACTCGGCAGACTATCACAACCAATTTAGCTGTTTTGAAATACTAAAAATCTTTTGTAGATAAAATCTCGAAAGGGCTGATAATCAAAGTCATCTTAGTGCATCCTTAGGCAACAGCCTTATTATCAGTTGGTTTTGTTTGTCAGATTGTAATAGTGATATTAGATAAAATAGATATGGTGCATTATCCAAAAATGATAAGGTCGTGGATATTGAAAATTACTGTAAGAACATTTACAAGCTGAGGAAAACCAAAAGCTATTTGAAAAACAGTGCAGAAAGAGAAGCTGATTAGAAATTAAAAACAGTACAAAATAACCCTTGATATGTTCATCCCATTGACACAGCTAGAATGAGAAAAATATGGATATAAAATTATAAATGAATGAAATGCAGTAGTAGTATGAAGGAAGATTCACAATTTCTGACAATCAATCAAAATCAGTACATCATAAATCAGATGAGATTCAGAATTTGCAGAAACCTCAACGGTATACTGATTTAGACCAGTTACCAACACTTTAGTTGATGCTTTCCATTTAGGCCAACCAGAATTAATCCTATAAACCACATTTTTGTCAATGTCACTATAGTTTTGGATAATTAACCCAAGATACTCAAAGCAATTAGTCATGGGCATTCCTTGTGATCCAAACATACTACATCATTGCTTGCAAATATATWGTTCTACACTTCAACTTAGCAACATGACTGAAAAAATGATGTAATGTAGAACAATATATTGCTAAGTTGAAGTGTAGAACAATATATTTGTCCTAAAATAATTGCAAATATATTGTTCTACACTTCAACTTAGCAACATGACTAAAAATATGAAGAGAGAGAAGAGTACCTCAGCAGCATATCCCTTGAACATAGGTAGAAAACGTTGACGACAGTACTCATTAAACAAAAGTGTGAGAATAGGTAAGGGGATGGTGAGGCTAGATGCTAGAGGGAGATCCTTTAGACCAAATAATCCTATGGCAATAATGTGCATGAGGACCAATGAAAATATTGTTGAATTATGCACTATTGGCCAGTATTTGCCACCTGTCTCAAACTTCGGAGCGTAGACATTTAAAAGCTGCAATCAAGGAAACATAGATATGATTAATATAACAAACATCTGAAAGTTACAAAAACAAGGTCTGCAGGGTATAAGGTTTCCAAAAAGCAAGTCCAACATATATAACCCATTGGCTAAGGACACGTGCTTTAAGTCAGCCTCTGAGCAACATAAAACACAATACTGAAGTTGTAGCAAGTACGATTCAAAAGGTTATTAATGACAACCTCAATAACTTATAGCCAAAGGAACACTATGCAGCATCAGTAACATGGGTGACACAATAAGAAAGAAAAATAAAAATGGTGAAACATAAAAAAAAAACACAATCGAGAACAAGGAATTAAGAGGATATATTTAGTCTCTGGGAAAAATTTAAACCAGAAAATGACACGCCCCTTTTAAGTTACCCTTGGGCATGGCTGCCATGGTCATTCCTGAAATTCCAGCAATTTGGTCCTTCTATTAGCCTATGGAAACAAAAGGGCACAGGAATATTCTCTTACTTTGGAGCAGATTGGTGATGTAGTGAGTCYGTTGACRAAATATCCAAGCAAGGAAAAGAGCTAAGGGTAGAAGTAAAGTAAATCATATAATTGAGGCGTGGATGAGGATCCCATGGGAACTCTCTTAACATGAGAGCTATGAGAAACCAGAACATATAGAACATTTTGTAGAACATCAGATCTTTAGATGTCGAACATAAGCATGATCAAATGTAGAACCCCTTTAGTCAGTTGAAGAACATAACCTTGAAATTGCATTTGACTAAGCTCATGTTGTACATCTAAAGTTCTCATGTTCTACAAAATGTTCTAGGTTCTCATAGTTGTCATAATAAGGGTGGTTTATATGTGAACCTAAGTCATTGAGCTGTTATAATTTGAGGGCTACATTTAAGCATTTAACAGTCCTAATAACCCCAACCCAACCACTCCCCCCTTTCCTCCCTTTTATACTTCCTCATAACAGTATAATCAGGTTACCTAGAAAACAACTACTGATAAGATATTTATAACTTGCCCATAAGGATTACCCATGMTAACATGAGATTTCAATGTTTTATGCCTCTACAATGAACTCCAGATATGTTGAGGAAAGAGACAAAAATTCCCAAACAAAGTTTAGCAATAATTATGTATCCATTTTACGAAGTGTGTTAAATATTCTTAATTGGTGCTCACAAAAGTTAAGGGAACAGATAACAGAATAAAAAAGATTTAGGAAACAGTTTGAATTTCTTTGAACCTAGTGGTAACATACTGACAAAGCAACCGCTTCCCTAAGATGTACTATGCATATCAAGAGCACAATGTATACAGGTGTTTAAACATACTTAGAAGCAAAGAAAAGAAAATCCAACTAACCTGGTTTCGGAAGACAAGATACCCCATACAAAAGTAAACAAGAAGAAACGGCAGAATCAGTGGGGCAAGAAAGAAATAGGTTATTCCAAGAAGCACAAAAAGGAGTATCTTGGGAATTTCACTTTCATAGGGAACAGATGAGACTGCCAACTCATCAGCCTCTTCCTTAGAAACAACTCTTCTAAGATAACTGCATATAAGGCTGAATAGCTGAACCAGCTCTGATGATAAACTAGTCCATCCACTCGTCACCACGTATGAAATGAAGAATGATCCCTGCAGTAGAAAATGCAAACCAGCAGAATTATAAGCACTTTTCCCCCCTTTTTTYCTGTTGTACAAAGCCATTTTTATGTGACATCATCAATAGGCTAATTGGCCATATTGGTATCWTTTTTTGAGAGAAAAATCAATTCATTAATAAGCCATATTGGTATCTGGTAAAAAAATAGAATTCCTTTTCCATACTGGGTTTCGAAATACGCAAGAAWTATTTAGTTACARAGAAATAAAGCTACAAGTTAGTCATAGTATACAGAATGGGGAGCATAAGCTTCCTTAAACTAACCATTTGGTCAGACAGTACAATTGAGATGCAGCATAGAACGACATCACTGGAAATATATGATAATTCCATCAACCAACATTTAAAAATAGGCCAAAAAAGAAGAAAGAGATAGCGAAAAATTGACATCTGAGGAATATCTGACAAAATGGCAGGCTTTAACGTTGTAACATAAAAACCCAAAAATGTTGCCACTATTAAATTTTCTCAGATTGACTACCATAGATGAATTAGAAATGAAGTTATACATAGGAAAGTTGGTGTTACGGATATGGCAAGCAAGTTAAGGGAAAACCGCTTGCGTTTGTTTGGGCATGTAAGACGGAGATCCCGGGTGCACCGGTGCGAAGAGTGGAAGAGTGATATCAGGAAGATTTTAAACGAGGTAGAGGGAGACCAAAACTGACTTGGTGGAAAGGAGTTAGAAAAGCAGATGGAGGGGAAAATGAGGCCCTTGATCGTAGGGGGTGGAGGAGAAAAATTTATGTGGATGACTTCTCAGAATAATTACTTATGGTTCATGTTAGTCAACCYCACTTTTATGGGATTAAGGTTCTGATTGATTGACTATCATAGATGCTGGAAAATGGGCTTTAAACAAGCAATACAAGAGGATTAGAACCTTTCATGAATTAAAACTCAAATTCAAGAGTCGTACCTCTTTCTTCCTTTCTTCCATTTGATGTTAAATTTCAATTACTTATACAAATTCTCATATTATCATTACAGAAAATATCAGGTTTGATCTTATATTTTAAAACATGCAAAGAATTTTATTCTTATATGAAAACAAACAGCACCTTTCCTATATGAAAACAAACGTTGTGTCTTTTAAAACTAAATTAATGTGTATAAGGGAATATGCATAAGGGAATTAACAAAAACCATCCACTCTATCCTCAATTCCCTTCCCCCTTAGATAATAAGGGAATATGAAACTATAGCAGAAATCTGCAACATCAAAAGTGCAAATGTACTAAATGAGGAATTCACCTGAGCAGGAACGCCTTGAGCAAGTAACATAGGGATCTTTTTGGGCTCAAGTAACAGATTAACTTGATATAAAGCTGTTCCCGATAGCACATTTGCAAAGAAAATATTCCATATTGTAAACCAGAGCATCTTACTACAGGCACTTTTCTGAATTTCACTCATGGAAATGTACCCTTGAATAGAGGACAGCATCTTCATGATCCGTGGTATAAAAAATAAAAACAACTGAAGGATAAGACTTGGGAGATATCCAGTTATCACTTGGCTGACAAAGGCTCTGCAATACAATGTCAAAATATGAAAGGCAATGGTCACTCACAACGATGATGCTCATACTTAATTGCACACAGGAATAAATTAGCAGAATCCCTGAACAAAGCAAACTAAAGATTTTGTTCAATATTAAGGAATTGCACAAACATACGTCCTGCTTGACCAATAAATTCAACAATTTAGCATACTGAGGTAATAAAAGTAGAGAAAACTAGACGGCAAAGAAGCCAATTTCCACCCAAAAAAAAAAAAAAAGAAAGAAAAAGCTGCAAAAAAAAAAAAAAAGAAAGAAAAAGCTGCATGTAGATACCATGTGAAGGGTCAAGTCTTGGGGTGAATAATGTTTGGAAGGCCCAAATCTCAAAGATAATATACAATTTAACCATATCCTTAATATGTGTTAGTGACTTTGCTGAGCTGATGCAGAAGATCCAAGGATTCTTGCATTATAAGGGGGTATAAATTATAATTATGGGAAAAAAGATAACTAGGATCATGTACATCTAATAATGRACTGATTTGCCACCTCATATGGCACAACTTCAGATCACTGACTCAGATTGGAAGCAATAAGGGAATAATATTATTCTGGTGTTAACTACATTTTGCAGATGGACAAAGGCTAAGCAGGATATACAGAAGGGAACTTATGGTATGATAGAGAGCCCTTTTTTTATGCTGCCACCAATGGGTGATCTCCAAGGTCATGGTAATGATGATGTTGAGAATGGTTTGCATGTGACAGTTTTGCTTTGCTTTCCACTGGGGTACACAATATCCTCTTTGAAAGCATTACCTCTGACAAACTGACAATCAGAATAGATGAATGTCCATCTAATTTGACAAAGTTGCACAAGGATTTGATACATGTGAACATTTGTGATAGACACAATGTATGGCTTTGTCCAAAAGCTTATTTTTCACAATACAGCGGATTAGGAGAAAACTTTAACCCACTTCWGCCCATCCACGACAATATCATTGGTTCAAATTATGGAAAACAGAAGCTATGAGAAAATTTCATTGTTACGTTGTTCTATATTGCAGTAAGTCATGCACTCATGCCTCAAAATAAATCTAACCACTCACATTGTTAAGATGCTTCTTAAAAAAGGAAAATACTTCTCCAGCTGTTCCAGATGAGTAAGACCTTGCACAAGCACAACAAGACCAAGGAATACAAGTGTGACAACAGCGGAAGCAACATAAACCACCAATTTGCAAATCCATCTCTTAAGGTATGAGGTAGAAAAGAAGGGCCAATACACATCATCTGGTTCAGGAGCATCTTCTGTGACCCACTTTGTAGGATTGATCCCTTGTTGGATGTGTATAGCTATTGCAGCACCATATCGTGACTTAAAAGAAACAAACGCAGCTGGAACCTCCTAAAAATCACAACTTAAGAACAGAAACAATAAGATATTTTCCTTCTAAGGTAACTGCTCAAGCGACTGCATGCTTCGATATTTATTACAAGGCCACGTGGAACCAAATCATATTATAAAATGGAACTTTTTGTTGGATTTTCATCTTAGGGTCTTTAAAAGATGCAATATGTAAAAGTTTTAAATTTTAATTATAAACTTATAAAGTCTATTGCTGTTTCTTAGACCAAAACTAAACACAACTATATTGGCCATATGAACCCCATTGAGGTTGTTGCTMACCTTTGTGCACCTCCCAAGTCTCAGCCTAGGCGCCTAGTGTGATCCCTTTGTACTTCATCTTATAGGCATAGCAAAAGTGTCTACAAATATATCTATCCATATCTATAAGCAACAACCACTGTTTCTTTTTTTTTTCACTCCCAAAATTCCCTTCTAACTCCTCCACTTACCTAAATGCATAAAAAAGTAAGAAAATAATTGATGAGTATTAAAATACTTCCACCGTTTCAAAAAGCTCGCGACACTTTTGTTTTTTAGGATGTTTCACAGTATTTGCTACACTTCTTTTTTGGGCAATAAACCATCTCTATCTCTCCTCTCACTTGGTCCCCCTTTCTTTTTTACTCTCTATCTCTTTCCTCCCCAAATATTACCTAGGAGTCCGTGGATTGAAAGTGTAGCGWGTAATATGAAATAGAGGAAATAATAGTTGTACTTTGAAAACAAAAGTTCAAACATGATTGATTGATGCATAAATATAAATTATGTTTTTTTAAACACAAGTGTAACCTAACTTTTAAATAATTGCGTTTAACAAACAAAAACCTTATATATCAATGTAAGTATATTTCGAAAACAGAGCATTTGCTCGTAAATGATCTAGTSTGGCAATAAATCARATATGAGTCAAAGACGACTTTTTTAGAACGTTTGAAACAAAGCACACACCTGTTTCGATAATGTAGATTGTTCCATTCTCATATTGTCCTCCACAGCCTCTAACTTCTTCTCTAGCTTATGTAACTGACGATCTCTGTTGCCAAAGAGTCCTAAGAAGCCAGTATGCCTGGACCTTTGACTAGTATGTTCTTCAGACTTTATCTGGGAAACTGTTCCATAAAGTTTTTCTGCATCATCCTAGAATAATTGCTATGTGTATCAAAGCTGAAAGAGGAAGCATTTGCAATTGAAAGAACAATATAAACCTATTATATTAGCTCAGAGCTCCATTCAAAAGTTTCTTTACTATTTTGTGTGTCAGAGTGAAAGTGTGTGTGGGTGTGGGCGGGGGATGTTCCTGCAATAGCATAAAAGCTTCCATAAGCTTTTCTAATTTTAAAACAAGAACACACTGAGGTCATGTTTGGCAACATATACTCWAGTATTGTACAAGAGGATCATTAATAAAGAACTTCACTTTGAGAAAAAAACACCTTTTTTATATTTGTTGTAACAAACCCTTATAAGACAAAAAGAATGAAACAAAAGTCATCGCTGTTCAGCTCTATATATCAAACTCTTTAGTCTGTCKCCAAGAGCGYGTGTTCCATTTTGTCTTCTATTTCCTTCTCTCTAATCTCTATGCCATTTCTGGTCAAACACCCACCAGGATGTTGTCTTTTCAGCTAAAATTCGGGTTTTAGCCTTTTAGGAGCTACTTTATAAAGTTTCCGTCATAAAAATGCTTTCAAACAAAACATTTCTAAAAAGATGATTTTAAAAGGTGTTTTCTCACCAAAAAATAAAAAAAAAAATCCTAAAAAGTCCCATTGAAGAACAAAACTCCTTTACTGAATATTCCAAACTGATGTTTTACACAAATTGTCGTAGGTTGGATGGTAAGGAAGACAGAAACACGACCTATCCATTTTGATTCAGTTCCTTCATGAGAACCAAGACAAACATAGATCACTTCGAAAATACAGCCTCAAGATGGCAAGGAACAATAATCAGCTAATGAGCAACTTCTTACAATTTACGTTTGTCCAACCTTTGCCTAATTGTGATCTGTGTAATATGATAAACGATAKCTGCACAAACACCTACATTACATACTTTAGGAAAACAAATAAGCACATTATGATCTCTAACTATCATCAAATCCATATATACCAATCAACATGTGCCAAATTCAGGAAGACAAATTATGTAGAAGATAACAAATTTCTGTTCTCTCAAAAAGTTAGCTTCATTTATAGATTGAAACATTTGAAAGGCTGTTTCTAGCTTAATCCTCTAATTTATTTGAGGATCAGCTGTCCTCTTTAATCAGTATACTGTTGAGTCAATGGCAGAAAATCCTTGTTTATCATATGGCTAATAAAAACAATGCTTACCACAAGCTTTCGAAGTTTGCTTGTCCGACAAACAACTGTATGAGAAAGATATGTTGAAGAATGATACTCTCCGAAAAACTGATCAATGCTTTCACTAAAGCTGATCCCAGCTGTAATGGGAATACCTCGAACCAGAATTGTGAACTGGTGAGCCTGAGGTTGGGATGCATAGAAACAATCAACCCTCTTCATCGAAATTGTCTTATATTCCTGCAGATTAATACACATTATCAGGGCCACAGGGGCAATTTCAACATTTTAGGTATTAGGGATTTGGAATAAAGTTAATGGCAGTATGGCACAGTTTCGATAAGTGGTGGCAATTTCAAAAAAAATTGACACGCAATCAATTTAAAAAAATAATAATAATTACTTCGTAGTTGTTTTTTTTTAATAAAGTGTCAATTAGGTAGCAATGACCAATTTTTTCAAGCATTTAAAAGTTTTTTTTTTAAAGAAAAAAAAAAACTCATGATTTGAAAGAGAAAGTGCACAATTTTAACCAGCAGTACACGAAATCCTAATAGGTGCCCAGATAAAGATCACCATATATTAGAAGTTGGTTGAGGTACTACTTACACTATAAAGAAGATAGCACACAGCCCCAGTAAAGATATACATGGCACCAAAGTGAATCCATAACCTAACAGAAAAAGGTGCCGATAATAAGTAAACTTAAAATGAAAGATGTTCTGTCGTTTCCRASACAGAACCACAGGAAGCAGGGATTTCTTAAAAGAGCCATCAAAAATTATGAGCAGATCAAACTGATCAATGCCAAGAGCTCCAGCAAATGCAGAGTTTGGAACAGCTGTGGAGCAGGCCGGTAGACAGCAAATAATCATATGCTTTCGCARATAGCCATTAAAAGTTTTTCACAGAGGACTTTAACAAAACTCATTTGCATAACAATTAAACAGAATGATCCATATCCCTGTATCATAAACGAAAAGAAAATATTCACCTGTTTGAGCCGTTATTGACATTGGAAATGCTAAAAGAATCCAAAGACTTGTTGGGAAGATYAGAAAAATCAACGATCAACTGATTTCCCAAAAAGTTTATAGGAAGAAGAATAAGGACGCCAATGATTGAAGCAATCACTAACACCTTCAAACTGCATAACATGACACATAGAGAATTAAAATTCTTAGGGTGTCTATTATTAATTTTATGAGTGATATCAGAAGCCAGTAATTATTTTTCCACCAAAGAGACTTGTGTGTTTTCCTTGGCGAACTACCTGAAGGTGAAGACTCGCATGAAAACCACACCGTCCAGACCTGAGTTCTCCAACAGCTCTTCTTCTGAAGGTTCCCATGCCCTTTTCACCCAACCAGCTGAAGGCAACAGCCTTTCTAAGTTGAAATGAGTGTTTTCTTTAAGCTTTCTTTCAGCAACTAAACGTGGTGCATAAACTCTCAGGTTACCCGGCTGCTTTTTAAGTATAGAGTACAAAGTGAAAAAGAGAAGACAAAGACCAAAATTTATCCCCACAGATGTTAGAAGAGCTGAGAGGATCATCCCTTCTAATTATCTTGGAAAATAGCCAGGAGCAAACAGCACATCACACTACTTGTCACTTTTTTATGTGGTCTGCGAAGTTTGAAAAGATAGAAAATCCTCTGAAATAGAGGAGAAAAAATGTGAGACATATCATAGATAACACTTCATTCAAAGCTCAAGTTTGCAGTTCATATACTTCATACATATCATAGATAACACTTCATTCAAAGCTCAAGTTTTGGCAAAGTTGTGATCCATGCAAGAAWAGTAATGCACTATTGCTTAAAATGCTGGTATTAATAAGTCTAGCAAATAATAGCTCCATGATCACTAATACTCTTAAAAGGCTAGTTCCACACCAAAACCGAAACTTCCTTACATTTAGATAACAACAATTAATAGCGCAATCTAAACTTTTGTTACAAAAATTTATGTATTCCTCATTATTAACTATATGCAAAGCATTTAAAAAGTGGAACATATAGAAGAAAAAAAATATTATAAATAACACCATTTATGACAGACTCCTAGGCTCCTAGCATAACTAAAGATCTGCTCAATGCCGAAACAGATAAACGCAAACCCACCCAAAAGAAAAATGCAGACTGTACACAGTACTGAATCGTAATTTCATAGGACAAAGAAGAGATATTCATGACTCATGAGTCATTACCAAAAAAAAAAAAAARAAAAAAAAAGGATATGAAGGTAAACATAAGATTTTAGCTAACGTATTGACCCCAACATTCCACTAAGCTAACAGAATAAATGCAATCTTAAAAAAACTTATCAGCTAATATATTCATCAACGGGTTTGAAACTTCAGAGTAAGTAACCATCACCTTGTCCTAAAAGGCATTTCCCTTATTTCAGCAGGACAGGAAAAATGTAAATCACATTGCCATTGAGCCTCCAACATAATTCAGTGTCAACAGTAAACAAGCATAGCAGGGAAATGGAACTCAGCCATCAACTGAGCATCAGCAGAGTCAGTACCCAAATGGGACCGAGTACCCTTTTTTTACRAACCATGAAGATTAAGCCCATAAAGAAGAAGAAGTTTATCCAAGCAAAACTAGTCTTCCATTAGAACCCAATCATCAAGGATCGGAAACTTACCCTATGTTTGGATAAGCAAAAATAGAAAAGGAAGAAAAGGGAAAGGAGGAGGACAAATTTCTCTGTTTGGACTAAAAAATTAGGAGAAGAAGGGAGGGAGAGGAGGATCCAATTTTCTCCCCTCTAATAAGCTTAAATCCCTTCAAATTTGGAGGAAAACGAACCTCCATTTCTCTCCCTTCCCTTCCTCCTTTCTCCTCCCTCCTTTCCGTCCTCCATTGCTATCCAAACATACCCTTAACACTCAACACGGGTATATCCTAAAAAGGATGAATTGATCCCTAAATACATATTTTATATGAACATTCAACACTACTGACATAGACAGCAAGTCCACACAATAACAACCACCAATTGCAATTGTAAAGTCTGGATCCTTAAACTGGGTTGGCACCATAAAGACATAAACCATCAAATTGATACAAAAAGATCTTGAACCACACTTAATACAACATTCGGATAATTGCTTTTAGTAATGCAACCTTTGTTCATTTGTAAAATAATAATGCAAACACCCTTAATCCAATTTGATCATAGCAAACCAAATTGAACCCTTAAAAATCGTCCAATCAAGAACACAATTGATTAATCAACAATCATCCTTTGACCATTGGTTTAATCCAACGTGGAAATTAATTCATGGCAACAGAAGAACAGATGTAGTGATTTAAATAATCCAATGAAATAAAAAGAAGAAGAAGGGGGCCGAGGAGAGAGCAATAAGCAAAGCTAACACTAACCTGTTAAGTGTAGAACAATTAAGAGGGGTAACACAATTGATGGAGATTGAGTATTTGATTGAAATGGAATCTATGTTAAATTTAAAACCGACTTTCTGTTTGAGTTCCGTCATCAAACGTAAGCACTTGATTGCTCAATTGTAGCCACATGGCCCTTTTCCTGCTTCTTGCACCACCACCGCATTAATATGCAAAACTTCATTTATATAGGAAAATAAACAACATTAATTAGGATGTAGGCTCAAATGTTTTAGGCGCTCGCTTGCATGACAGAGGCACGGGGGGTCGATTCCCCCGCATCTCATTTTTATTTTACTCGGTTTACCTTTCACCCTTTTAAACAAAAGTATAGATAGGTTTTTTTTTTGCGACACGAAAGCTATACGACTTCTATTAATCTAAAGCTAAGATCAGAAACACCAGCTACATCCCAACATGATTAAATCAGAAAAAAAAGCTATAATGCATAAACACAAATGTTTTTTTTAAAGAAAAAACTAGAAATGCTAGAACATACAAGACATTCCTCTTAGTCCACACTTCTTAGTAGCTTGGAGATCTTTTTATCTATTATTATATTGAAAATCCATTTTTATTGTAACACGGTTAATCAAATTTTACTGAATTCTATTGCGATGTCTCTCGAGTAGTTATGTTCCATAAAAGTGACGACTTTATTAGGATTAGACGCTTACAGTGATCTTAATGCTTGAAATGCACTTAAGCCTACCTTTAGCCTCACCTTCCACACACCCAATAACCCAACCACCTCAAACTCACCCAAAACACAAACCAAACACTTAAGCCTAACCCCTTAACCACTTAAACAGTTAGCTTCAAAAAATCAAAGATTCAACACATTACTTAATCTCAAACTTCAAACAATGTCTATTTCACCAACAAAACAACGACAAATATTTGTGCTTCACCAGGTGAACCGGCTACATTGGCTCCTACTTTATCCTATCCTCCTCGCCCGCAACATACACCGTCCACGCCCACATCAAGAACCTCGTTCTTAACTTCTTTTCTCTCTCCTCCTTTTTCCCATGTTTTCTTCTCTTTCAATCAACATCCAATAATCACTTTATGTTGTTTCTGTTATTTGCTTGCTATCTACCAGAATAATAGTTACAAACTTAGAAAGCAATAGGAATTCACAAAGGAAATAAGAAAAGAAGAAGAGAAATAGAGATAATGGATAAAGAGTAATTTCATTAATTTGTTATTGATTAAAGCAATGACAAGACAATATATATATATACCTCTGATCCTTAACTACAGCTAAAGTACACTCATGATAAATTATTCTCTAATTAAAGCTAATGACATTGACTTTAACAGAAATTTAAACTAAATTTTGACGCCAAAAATACCTAGACTAAATCTTAGATAACAAGCTAAATTATAGCTGATACTATACATACCCTTCCCCTTAGAAAAGATTAACCCAGTCTTTTACTCTTAGAATGAATGTGGAATTTAGCTCAAAAGTCCATCAGCATTCATCCAAGTGCCCTTCAGTCTTCACTTCAATTCTCGCCATTTCACCACGTTGGTGAGTCACAACATTTTTTGCTGTTTGGATAAATCCTTCTTTCTAAAAATCTTTCTGGAACAAGAGATTGACATCCTTTCTGTGAAACCAAGTCAGGGATGTTGAAGCAATGGCCAGGATGCCACTGAAAACCTTTTTAAGCAAACACATGAAAGATACTCATGACTAAGCTTCTGCAATGCCAGTTTCAATTTGAATGCAACCTTACCTATTTGGCTATCATCYTGGAAAGGACCATAATACTTGTATGCTAGTTTCTAGTGTCCTAGCTTGAACTGTTTGTTGTYTATAAGGTTGTAATTTAAGCCAAACCCAATCTCTAGTTGCAAAGGTCCTYTGGCTCCTCTTCTTATTTGCTGGAGACTTCATTCTAGTTTGAGCTCTGGCCAAATGGAACTTCAAGTCTTGAATCATTGCTTTTTTCCTGATCATAGAMCTGTCTACCTCTRCATTTCCACTTTCTCCTAGCATATAAGGCAGGTGCAATGGTGGTGGTTGATTGTACACCACTTCATAAGGTGTTAGCTGAGTAGTTGTATGGTAATGTGTGTTATACCACCATTCTGCTAAGGGAAGCCATGAACTCCTTGTGTGAGGTTGATCTCCACACATACACCTTAAGTAACCCTCTAGACATTTATTAACTGTTTCAGTCTGTCCATAAGTCTCTGGATGGTAAGCACTAGAGAGGTGAAATGTAGTCTCATGCAACGCAAATAAGGYCTTCCAGAATTGGCTAAGGAAAATGACATCCYTRTAACTCACTATGCYCCTTAGCCAACCATGAAGCTTAAAAATGTTGTCCAGGTAAGCTTGTGCCACATCCACAATAGAAAATGGATGTTTAAGAGCAACAAAATGAGCATACTTACTCAATTTGTCAACAACCACAAAAATGACCTCCATTCCTGCAGACTTTGGAAGCCCAGCAATAAAATCCATGTTGATATCTACGCACACTTCCTCAAGAATAGGTAAGGGTTGTAACAACCCAGGAGAAGCTGAGTGATTATACTTTGATGCTTGGCAAATTTTGCAATTCCTAATGTATTGACTGACCTCCTTGTGAAGTCCTCTCCAAGTAAACACATGTCTGAATCTCCTTATAGTCAATTCTCTACCTGAGTGGCCACTTTCAGGTGCTGAATGCATYCATTGTAATATYTGAGACTTCAGTTATGTGTCTGGCCCTACCACAATCCTCCCCTTTTTCCTTAACAACCTTGCTACCTGCTTGTACTTATTATATTGAGGAAGGTCATGTAGTTCTTCAATTATATGAGTTATATAAATTGAAGTCTAAATGATAGCTTTTCTTAATTCTGGTGGCTAAATCCCCTAAGATGACTGAAATAGCCATGTACAGTATTTCAACACCCTTTACTCTTGATAGTGTATATGCAGCCTTGTTCTCTGACCCACTCTTATATTGTATTTCATAATCATACCCCATGAGGTTTGACAGCCACAACTGTTGGAAGGGAGTTGATATTTTCTGATCCAATAACCACTTAAGGCTTTTCNTGCTACCTGCTTGTACTTATTATATTGAGGAAGGTCATGTAGTTCTTCAATTATATGAGTTATATAAATTGAAGTCTAAATGATAGCTTTTCTTAATTCTGGTGGCTAAATCCCCTRAGATGACTRAAATAGCCATGTACAGTATTTCARCACCCTTTACTCTTGATAGTGTATATGCAGCCTTGTTCTCTGACCCACTCTTATATTGTATTTCATAATCATACCCCATGAGKTTTGACAGCCACAACTGTTGGAAGGGAGTTGATATTTTCTGATCCAATAACCACTTAAGGCTTTTCCGATTATTTCTGAGWATAAAATGACCACTTGACAGATATTGTTCCCACTTTTGTACAGCAAACACAACTGCTAGGAGTTCCTTTTCGTATACTGAGAGCCTTTTCCATCTTGGTCCTAGAGTTCTGCTAATGTAGGCTAGAGGGTGGCCTTGTTGCATCAATACAACCCCAATTCTAGTTGAAGAAGCATCAGTCTCTACTATGAATTCTTGACTGAAATCAGGTACAGCCAAGACTGGAGATGACACCATTGCTTGCTTGAGTCTTCTAAATGCTTGTTCTGCTTCAGGATTCCAGTTAAATACTCCTTTCTTAAGTAAATCATGTAAGRGTCTGCAAATAATTGCATAGTTGTTCACAAACTTCTTGTAGTATCCTGTGAGACCTAGGAAACTTCTTAGCTCATTGATATTTACTAGTGTTGGCCAATCAGTAATAGCATGTACCTTCCTTGGGTCTGTTTTAATTCCTTTGCTTGAAATATAATGCCCCAGATACTCCACTCTTTCCATGAAAAAGGAACACTTGCTCTCCTTAATGTGTATTTTATTCTCCTTCATGATCTCAAAGACTACCTTGAGATGATTCTAGTGGTCCCCAATGGTTTTACTATAAACCAGCACATCTTCAAAGAAAACTAACACACAAAACCTAAGCAAAGGTTTGAAAACCTGATTCATCCATGCTTGAAATGAAGTTGGAGCATTGCTCAAGTCAAAGGGCATGACCAAGAACTCATAGTGACCACTATGGGTTTTGAAAGTTGTTTTAAACACATCTTCAGGGTGAACTCTCAACYGATGATATCCTGCTCTCAGATCCATCTTRGTGAAGACTTGAGCACTTGCAAGTTCATCAACCAATTCCTCCATTGTTGGTATTGGAAATTTATCCTTTACAATCTTTTTTTAAGCTCTCTGTAATCAATGCACAATCTCCATGTCCCATCCTTTTTCCCAATCAAAACCACAAGAGAAGCATATGGATTTGAGCTATTTTGTATCACACCTCTATCTAGCATTTCTTGAATCAATTGTTCTATGATATCCCTCTATTTAAGAGGATATCTATATGGCCTAAT
>SNQN01010496.1:0-21751 GCA_008642245.1 Bassia scoparia | reverse complement strand
CGCTTAAGACCCCATTCGAGCGAAGCGATGCTTGTGAATGCAAGTGAGCCCCCAACCCATGGAGTTTGGGTGTGTGGGAATGACTAATTTGTGGTGTTAATGGTTGGTTTAGTGGTGAGCCCCAGCTGTGATCGAGGCTAGGGCAATGGTTGATGGAGTAAGGTAAGGCTAGTGATTTTGTGGAGTCATGGGTCTTAGCTTGGCTTTTTGGGTGGTAATGGTAAGGGATGAGGTATTGGGATGTGACTTTGATTTGCCCAATCGGTGACTTGAGCTAAATGTTGCATGAGGAGAGACATGGAGGAAATGCTGCAATGCGATGCTTGAGGAGGATGCCTGATGATGCTACAGAAGATAGCCTAAGGAAGAGTTGAGGAGAGCCCCTTAAGGCGTATGAAAGAATAGGCTTAAGGTTCAAGAAAAGACAAGGCTAAAATTTGTGACAAAGGTAAGTAAATGGGGAATTGATGTGTTGGCTAGATGATGTAGTTCAAGCTCGAGTCTATGTCGGGTGCTACACTAGGAATTTGTACTTCTAACCTTAAGAGAATCAAACCAACTTGAGAGTGGACCTCTGAACGTTATTGAGTATTGGGTCGGACCTCGAGGAGAGGCTTCCTACGTATCCTTTTGGAATCAGACCGTCGTAGTTCTTGTTGGTGATTTGGACAATGCCCCGTGCGAGAGGGCTTTTGTGGTTGTAAGTGAGGCTGTGGTTGAGGGTCGAAAAAGGCTCGATGATCATGAAGTGAACCCACGGTGCGCAGTGTGCTTTTAGACTTTTGCTTTTTTTATTGATCTGGGCTTTGAGCTTTGGATTTGCATTGGATTTGACATTGATTTCATTTGTGATGACTTTTGTATAACTGGCATTGAACTTTGCTTTTTTCCTTTTTGCCCAATTTATCTTCTCTTTTTTTCTCTTGCACATGTCTTTTCTACGCACCGTTTGATCCAAAGGTTAGGCAGATGTGGGTGATGAAGAAAGATAGGCTGAATGATAGTGTTTATGGCATCAAGGTGCAAGGGATTTTGAATTGATGGGATGAAGGGAATGGAGGGAATAGGTTATTTTGTAGAGCTATGAAAGAAGGCCTCTCTGGGCAATGTCCATTTAAGTGTGAGGTCATTATTAATTTGATCCCATTAAAGTTAGAGGCACAAACTATATGGAGGCTAAAGAGGATGAGAAAAATAAAACTTTTATTAACATCAAAAGAATTTATTAACACATAGGTTAATTCTAGAATTTATCCTAAACCTAATGACATAGACCCGAAATGGAGAAAAGAAATGATACCCAGTCTAGGGAAAGGGACTCTCCGACTCGGCCCTAAAGCTAAGACCTAAGTGACTCATGCAAACGAAGAAGATCATCCTCTATGTCTACTCCAATGTCGTAGACCATTGCGAATGTGGTAAGGCCTCGTACTTGAGATGATATTTGTATTCTGGCTGGAGGCCAAATGAAGGTCTTGACCATCTCTTCTTCAGTAGAGCGGAGACTAGGGTGCCAGCAACTCCTCTCCATCTAGTCAGATAGGTAGTGAAACCCCTTGTCTCCCTGCTTAAGATTTCAAGCTCTCGGAAGGATGTTTGGGTCTGAATGTTACCCTTGTATCTTGCCATGAATGCGTGGATGATGTCTTCCCAAGTAGCTATTTCTTTCTCAGGAAGTGAGAAGAACCACTTCTGACATATTGGTTCCAAAGAAAGGGAAGACCATTGGAAAAAAGGCGGAGTGAATCCCTTTCAGCGCCATGGTGGACTTAAATCCCTTGATATGGAATCGAGGTCATCAGTTGGCTTGAACTTGGTATGTCTTCGGCTGAGAAATCCTTGGCAGTTTGGTTGAAATTTTAGGGTCAAGAGAGGTTGGTCTTGGTAATAGGTGGGTCGATGCTTTTTGGATCGCCTTTCAACTAGCTTGTCCAAGGAAGTGCTCGAGGTCAACTCTTGATCTTAGCTCAAGCTCGTGAACTTGCTCGGCAAGCTTTGGATCTTTTCTTGTTCGGAGGCCATTTTGGTGTGTTAGGCTAGTTAGAGGATGGTTAGGTTGGATGGGCTTAGGGATCAAACTCTTCGGGTCGAGCAAGGCTATGGAGACGGCTTCACCCTGTTTCAAAAGAAATAAACCCTTAGTGAACTCCCTTGGTCATTATTGAACATATGGATGCAGGTGCAAATGCATGTCCTAATTCCATGGTCATCTTTCCTAGAATGAATGTATGAATGCAAGGTGCCTTTCGTTTTTTTTGAATTTTTTGCTTTTTTTTTTTTGAAAGGGAACCAATACATAGGAAGGCATGATGTGAACATGTCTCAAGTGGTTAGGGTCATGCCTAGATGTGCTAAGGGTCGAGTCTAAGTTTGCCAAGGGTCAATCCTATGTGAGTACGGTCAAGGTCAAAGTCTTAGGTCGAAGTCTGTGCCTGCCCTAGTGGTCAAGGGTCAAGTCCTAAGGTCAGAGTCTATGCCTATTCTAATGTCAAGGGTCAAGACTAGGGTCAAAGTCTATGTGGACTAAGGGAAAGTTTGATGGACAAAGTCCTAGTGAACTATGGTCACAGACTAAGGTAGAGGTCAACTAAAGTCGCTATGGCTATGAAATGCATGATGTGAACTAAAGATGACCATAGACTACATGAATGTGATTATGAACATGTGTTAAGGTCAAGAACTATACAATGGCTAGGCCCATACAATGCACATATATACATGACACATGATGACGACTCAACAATGGTCAGTCAAAAGAAGGTACCACCCTAAGAGTAGAGCTGGGTCCAATTTCACCACTTTCACGGTAAGTGATGTATGGCCGAGTTACCCCTTATGTGCACGCATCCGTAACACGTGCACACACGGCATGGGTGGGATAGGACTTGCCTTAGCCATGCGATCCAATAACCACATGCAACCAAGGTAGTACCCCCCCTTAAGGTGGTCTCGAGCATAGAACATGCCCATATTGAGACCAAATCCTAAGGTGTGACCCTATGCGGAGGGTCACATGCAAAATGCAAAAATCCAATAATCGTGATGATGGAATTACGAAACTTTCAAGTCTGTCCACTTCACCTAACGGTAATTATCCCAGTGAAGTCGCCAAATTGTAGACAGTGGGCCAACCCCGCAGGGGGGCTTGCTTGGGCCTACATCAATGTGTGTGTTTGTGTGCTTGAGCCACAGAACCCGTACGTGAGTGCTTGGGGGAGTGTTGTCGAATAAGGGGATCGCCACCGTGCCTATAAAGGTTAATCACGGACCCCCGAAACGTTGGTGCCAAAACAATGGCCCACGTTCTGATCCAGTAACCAGTTCGTGGGTTCGGGGACATGGTACGGATTGAATCTTTGACCCAATCCGCCCGCATGTAGCGGCCTCTACTCGTCTCATTGTAATTCCATTCAAACACGATATTGGATGCACACAACTACATATTCAAACCTTATTAGCGCACTAGTCCTAAAAGTTACTACAAAAATAGATTCTATTATGCACAAACAACTACCTAGCCTAGAAAAGGTGATCACTTGATGTTAATCAATATTAATACGGTGCCTAAAAACCGGTTGTCCATAATTATCTGACTTTAATGTGATTCACATAATTTCCGGTCTTTATTTAAAGAGACAACGAACTGCAATACAAAACATATATACAATATGCATATACAAATATACATCGTCCTTACCTTGTCGCTGCAAACAAACAAATTGTTAGAAAAATAATAAATAAAATGATGCGCCTTCGATCGATCCGCTAAACAAATAAAACAAACATGTTAGTATTGATGAAGAATACGCCTTGTTAAAGCTTGCTATACAAAATGCAAAGAAAACGTTAGTAATGACAAGCAACAATAATAATAAAGGTGAAAACTAATGAAAACAGTAAAAAGTGATGAAACTCTTACATATTTACAAGAAGCGAATAACGAGTGAGTTTCTACATCTTGTTAATCGAATTAAAACTCGTAATAATTGTTAATCAAATTAGAAAGGAACGAAAATGAGGTTTTAGGTGAGTAACCTCAGAGTTATACCTTGATTCGCTCGTTGATTTGATTTAAAAAGACGTATTAGAACTCGTATTTTGTGTTTTTAGTGGTGAAGAGTATGAGTGAAAGACCAAGAGAGTATGCGAAGCCTAGCAACGTATCCGTGTCCTCGGAAATGAGGCGTAAGAGGGTATTTATAGGCGCAAAAAACCAAAAACGAGTGTATATACGCTCAAAACGAGCGTATATACGCCAAACGAGCGTATAACTCAGTTGGGCATATATACGCTTGAAAATTCCAAATCTCTTTGATCTTGAGCATATACGATCCAAGGAGCGTATATACGCTCAATGGAGCATTATATACGCTCACGTATTCTCATATTATCTCACGTATTCTCAATATTATACGAAGATTTTCCGATTCTCTTTGGATTTTGCATGAACTAGAAACTTCTAATATGGTTCTAGAGGTTCTAGAACATCCAAGTATTTTTTGGTATTTTAAAGTATATTTTCTGATTTTTCTATGTATTTCCTGCGTATTTTGATCTTTGTAAATATTGTAAAATTCATAGAAAATTATAGAAAAATCAGAAAAATTATCTAAAAATACTGGTGAACTCAGAAAAATGAGAAGAATGCAATGAAAAGTAAAATCATGAAAATCACCAATATAATTTATTTGAAAAAAACCTAAAACCAAATAGAAAATTCTAAAAAATAAAAGAAATAAAAGAAAATACTTTTTGCCTCTTATTTGACCTTCGGCACATGATTATGAGCTTGACTTAACATATTTCGAGCTTTTCACGAGTTCAAATGCGTCTTTTAGAAACAAATCGATCACGAAACATGATATGTTTCTTCATCGGTTACTCATTTGGGGAGACACATTTAGGTGTCTACAGACTGTCAAGCAAAGGTCAAGGGAGGACACTAAGTACAAGGCTTCCAACTTTCAGACCACAACCGGTTTCTCCTAGAAATTTTACTAGGTAAAACACTATAGATTCAATTCCATCTAACAAATTTAATCGGCTGCACTATTACATTAACATCAACAGCCTGAGATTTCCAAAGTTTYCCATTTCTTGCAATCCAGATGCCATACATTGCACAACAGGTCAAAGCATAACACATGTTTTTGAAATGCAGACAAGTTGTCCCTTCAGTTAATACTGAGCAGTACCTACATAACAGAACTACTAGAACATCGAACTGATAACCAAAGCAGAAGCATGCTCTAGATGTGATAAGAAACAGGGCAATTAAAGAATAAATACGAGTGAGTCTCATCAGCATCCAAGCAGAGAAGGCAAGTAGCAGAGTCACACACACGAAATCTACATAATCTGTCTTTTGTACGCAATTTGTTATGCATAAAAAGCCAGCTAGTAAACCAATGTTTAGGTAACACCATTATATTCAAAACATAAGATGCCCAAGGCAACTCATCCTGTTGACTAACAAGTTTCCAATAAAAACCAGAAACAGAAAAATTAGCCACATGCTKATAATATCTTGCTTCAAACTAAGCATGACAATTGAATCTTTAATTTCACAAATCTTCCTCCATGTCCAATTAAAATCAATTGGAGCATTATAATTCCACCAGTCCTACTTCTTGATGTACACAGCATGAACCCAACGGARCCAGAGATTATCCTTCTTTGTATCTATAGCCCACACATGCCTTGCCATGTTTGCAAGATTCCACAACTATATGTCCCTTATACCCAAGCCACCAAACTTAACTCCTTTGCATACCTGCTGCCAGTTCACATTTCCAAATTTCACATAATAACAAATACCATGCCAAAGAAACAATCTACAAACCTCCTCAATACCTCTTAACACAGTTTGAGGTAGCAAAAAAAACTTGAGACCAATAGAGATGAATACTAAGCAAAACAGAATTAATGAGCTGCACTCTACCAGCCATAGAGAGATACCTAGAACTCCAAACTCGGATTTTTGCAGTCATATTTTCCACCAAAATCTCACAATCCTTCGCAGATAACCTCTTAGATCAAATGGGAACTCCCAAGTACTTAAAAGGTATATGACCCAAAAGGAAACCATTAGACTGTAAAACCTCATCAACAACATTAGAGTCCATGCCTTTGTAGAAAATCTCAGTCTTATTAAAATTAGCCTTAAGGCCAYAAGAATTAGAAAACACCTTAAAAGCAGCCATTATCAAGTCAATAAACTCTTTCTCACCTTTACAACACAATATGAGATCATCCGCAAAGAAAATATGAGTCATTTTAGAAAGTCTACACCTTGGATGAAATTTGAGCTTGGTATGATGAATCATGTYTTTCAAAACCCGAGAGAGATATTCCATCACAAGAACAAAAAGACGAGGAGAAATTTGATCTCCTTGCCCTAGCCCCCATTTGAGGAGAGAGAAAGTTATTTATTCTTGATATTGTATTGGCTCTAATTCATTCAACTCGCAACCATTTTATGCAAGTCTTATATGCAATTCAATTATTTTTTTTGAGGTAATTGCATTTCTTGCATTAGTTTTTAGTTTTGATTTCGTTTATATCATGTTTTGAGCAATTTTCATTTTCTAGGTTTTTGTGGGTCTTCTTTAATACTTTTGTTTTTTATTCCATTTGTTAATAGATTGAATCTTAGTGTTTTTGAGTCTTTTGAAGTTTGCTTTGTTGATTTAGGTTTAGATTTGAGCAAGTTATTCAATGTCGTGTTTTACTTTGGTTTTTGCTGCTTAAATGGCTATTTCTTTATTTCTCCTTGCTATTTTTGTTGTTTTCTTACTTCCAATTATGTTTTGTGAGTAGTTTACTAGCTTAGGGATGCTAGGCAGCCCAACTACAATCCATTKATGCCAAAATGGTATTATCATCTCTTTTCAACTATCCTTGTTCCTAATATTGTGGTTTCTCAATCTTACTTGCTTCTGGATTTCGCCACCCAAGGKTTTGTGAGAGAGAGTTTGCATTGTTCAACCTTTGCAAGGGATTGGAGGGGTTGTTTAGGGTATTGGCTTAATCAATTTTTGGCTACTTCTTGTGAGAACATGAAGGGGGCTTTGGTTTGAGCAAGTTTGGTAGAGTTGGATGACTTTGGATATGATTCCAACTWTTTTGCTAAACTAAGATCAGAATTGCTTAAATGTTGAATTGAGACTAAACCTTTGATAGGCATTCAAATCCTTTATATAGTTGGGCAAGCTAGTATTCCTAATTGTTTTGTGTTAATTGTTTTCAAATCGTTAATTCCCTAGCTTACTTCTAGTTCTAGCAATTTTCAACTTCAAAATTCATTTTCCTTCCCAAACTTAAGTGTAAAAACCTCAAGCAAACGACTAGCCTATCTTGGGTACGACCCTACTTACTCGCTATACTTTTGTTAGCAAGTTAGTTAGGATATATAAATTGTTTGAACAAATCAGTTAGTGTTTTCAACGACCGCAAACCAAATCCGATCAAGTTGATGAATTTGTTAACCACCAAAGGCTCAGGAATAACTGTCAAAAATGCTAGGGAAGAACCACCCTTGGGTTATCCTAGAACAAACAATGTGATGGGAGATAATGTCCCTCCGGCCTTTCAGATAGTATCGAGGAGTATCCCTCTCCAAGAAACCAATGAGGGGAACATGAGCTAGAGGAGAGAGGAAGGSCCTAGGTTAGACTATGAGTCAAGCTATAGCCATGGTGACCCTGGGCTTTTGACTTCTAATTTAATTCCCTTGACTTCATCAATGGGAACTYTTCTAACCACGGGAACAACCTCCGGTTTAGGGATGAACGATTATGGAATTTGAGGTGTATTCCCCACTAGCGGCGGTTTTCAAACTACAACTAATGGACATGTACCTCCAACTTCTTATCCTACTACTCAAGAACTACCACAAACCATTTACTTTCCACAAACTGGGAGTCAGGGTTATCAACATCAGGCTCATTTCAACAAAATGCATCCTGCCCAGAATAATCGTTGGGGGAAAGGGTCATTTGCACAGGGTAATGCCTATGGTGGACCTCAGGCGACGGGAACACAAAACTCCAGTCATACTGGTGGTTTCCAACCTGGAGACAGATATAACCATAATCCTTATGGGGAGACACCTCATCATCCTGCTTATTACCAGGATAACAAGTATCCTAATGGCCAGGATCAGAATTTCCATGCTCATATGAGACAAGCTTAGGCAAGTGGAGGAGATGATCCAAAGGGCCATGGGACACAATGCCGGTTTTCCTAGGAGGGGGACTTGTAATCCTTATCCTGAATGGATTGGCAGGATGTATCCTTTCCCCAAAGGGTTCAAAGTTCCTAAATTCTCTCCGTTATTCTCTGGCGATGGATCAYTGTTTGCTGAAGTACATTTGGACAGAGTTAACTGCCAATGTAGGGAAGCAGCAGATAGTGATTATCTCAAATTCATATTATTCTCTAATTCTCTCACTYGGACTGCGTTCTCTTGGTTTACTCATCTTCTGATTAACTCTATACAAACTTGACAGGAATTTCAAGGCCAAATTCTTCGCCATTTTACTAGAGTAGAAGCTGGGTTTCCATTGGAGATTTAGCCAAGATCGCTTAGCATAAAGGGGAGCCTACGGAGGATTACATCTCTAGGTTTAACAGAGCTAAGATCAGATGTCATCTAAACCTACCAAAGTCAGAGTTTGTTTATATAGTCCAAAAAGGGTTGTCTTTTCCTTTTAGAAAGAAATTTGAGGGTCAACATTTCCCTGATTTTGTAGTTGTAGCTAGCGTTGTGGTTGCATATGAAAGATGTTTGGCTGAAGAGTCAAAAYGKAAACATAAATATTATGCCAACTATGCCAATTGCACAAAAGAGAGCCAAGATCAGGATGATGATCAGGTGGATGTGGCAATGGTTGAATTTGTCCAGGGTCCACCATTCAAATGTCCCCAATTAGTGAAAAAAAAGTCTTCACAAAAGAGGGACATTAAGTCTGATCAAAGAAGAGAGTATACATTTGATGTTAAAAAATGTGATGAAATCTTTGGTTGGCTTCTAAATTTCAAGAAGATTAAACTAGTGGGTAGACATAAGGATAGGGACCCCAACGAAATAAAAGGAAAAGTTTATTGTAAATGGCATGATGGTTTCACGCATAAGACTAACAATTATGTAATTTTTAGAAATAGGATACAGGATGAAACCGATAAAGGAAATATTAATTTCCCTGAGAAGAGTGCAAATGCTTGTGAAATTGATTCTGAATTCTTATCAAAATTAGAACAATATTAGATGGATTGTAATATGGTTAGTATTGTTACTAATGTTATTTCTCATTTTGAAATGCAGGAACTCTCTAATGTAGCTATTGTTGTAAAATTGTYTGAACGTGTTGTGAATGAAGGAGTCCTAATTGCTCCAAAATGCCAAGAGCAAGACTATGATAACCTTAACATGTGCTGGTGGCATTTTAGTGTTGCGCACTCAATTCATCAGGGTAAAGCTTTCAAGGGCTTCATCAACAAAAAGATGAGGACAGATGGATTGACAATCTCAAAACAGGAATATCAGGCGCTGGATCTTGCTAATTTTCAACCTAGAGGCAAGAAGGACYAAAAGGATGAGGTGCAGCCGAGCAATGTTACTTCCCATTTTTATCATAATGGAAATGGTCACCAGAAGGCTCAGACATATACGGAGGCTGGTTAGAAGTTACCCCTGCAGACAAAGGCAGTGGAAGGTCTTAAAAAGTTACGCTTCTCTATGTGTCCTTCTTGTGCTGACATGTTACATTATGAGCTAGTAAGGACTGAAGTTATCCCTAACAACCCAAGTTAGGTACTAAGACAATAGAAGTCTTAATTTGAAAGAGACTTAAGGAGGGGACTAGTCACTCTTCCTCGAATGCCCTCTACCATTTTAGTCTTGACCAGGTTGGGCAAACCTAAAGTGGTCCAACTTAAGAGCATGGTTGACAAGGTGCCAAGTTCAGACCAAGGTGTCCTGGAGATAGAGACCATACAAAGGGATAGTAATCCAAATGCAAACAAGGGATAGGAAGATGATCTGGCTCTTGATAAAGTGAAGAGAAGTGTCGGGAAAAAGGCTAGGTTGATCCGAGAAGCAGCTACCAGCCAATTACAAGCAAATGCAGTTCATCTGGATGAGGAGGCTTTGCAAAAGGGAATGCTTAAAGTTGTCTCTATTGAGGATCCTCCTTTGAAGGGTGAAAGCAACTGGAGAGAGAATTCAACAAAGGGAATCTCCCAGGATAAACCCATTTCGGGTCCTATCTGGACAGAGAGGTCAAAGGGAGATGTTCTCAATACCRAGCCTCATTTGGGTCTTATCCAGACAGATAAGTTGCAGGAAGGGATTCCTACAACCCAACCTCATTTGGATGGGAGTCAGAGAGAGAAGTTGAGAGAAGATGTTCTAGAGACCTAGGCTCATTCAGGTAGGAAACAAGTGGATGGACTTTGTGGAGGAAATCTGTTGTCGTAGCCTCATTTGGAGGCAGAAGCTCTTTAGAGAGAGACCATTCAAGGGTCATCTAGGAGCTTGCAGGTTGTCAATATTCAGAATAACCCATTAGTTAGAGACTTGATAGAGGATCCTATTGAAGAAGAACTGGCCAACCATAGGACAGAAAGTTTTGCAAAAGCGTTCTGATGACTAAACAGGTGTTTGATGTGGATTTAGTGGACTATTGTTAGGAGGGTTTGGATTTAGAGGTGTCTAAATCTGATCTTAATTTTCTGGGAAATTGTTCAAAAGGTGATTGTGAGTCTGGCACTTATTGTGCAGTCACTTCCCCCTAGTGTTCAAAGCCTGTGGGACCGTGCAGAATGAGACTTTATGTACTCCTGAAGTGAACCATGCCGAAACTGTAGGTAAGACCTCTACTATTTCAGATGAGCTGAGTAAATTGGACAAAGGGTCTAGTTTGGCACCATTCGTGGAAACTGTTACTAAGGAYCAAGAACAGTTAGTTGTGGAGCACTTAAACAACGATTTTAGTGTCGAAAACTCACATAGTAAGCCCCTTTATGTCATTGTTGACATAGATGGCATCAATCTAGGCAAAGTGCTAATTTATACTGGTGCTCCGATAAATTTGATGCCTTGGTCAGTTTTTAGAAAATTGGATAAAGGTAAGAAAAATTTGTTTAGCGTCAGAATTAGCATTACTACGTTCAACGGTAAGTCAAAGAGTACTTAAGGATTGGCATGTATAAAAGTCCAAGTAGGTACTTCCAAGACTTGGTCAGCCTTCTTTATAGTAAAAGGGGAGGGTAATTGCATTGCAATTCTCGGAAGAGAATGGTCGCATCAGACTTATGCTATTCCTTCTACTTTGCATCAYAAAGTAATACTATGGAATGGTAATGAATATGAGGTAGTTTGTGCTGATGTAGATGCTTACTTGATCGGTACTAACCTAAAATTTCCCAGGATATACTTATGAAGACCTTGCCTAATGACGAGGGGATTGCTCTCAAACTTGAGAATCGACCAACACCCAGAGTGAAAGTGATTTCAAGTGCAATCAAATACATTCAATACAAAAAAACAATTAGATAAATCACCACTTTTAAGAGATCGGTGAAGTTTAATAACCGGTTTTCTAAATTAGGAAATCAGGCCTTCAATAAAACCGGTCTCTTAAACCTAACATAAGAAATCGGTTTCTATTACACCGGTCTCTCAGCCTGTTGTGTGGGACCCATATATATTAATGGAATGGATAAGAAATCGGGCAGAGATACAATTGACTTTTAACGTAATTCTTTAGTTAAAATAATTTTTAAATTTTTTCAATAAAACACACCCACTATAGATCGATATCCCCATTTCTCCAGATTCTTCGTTACTTCATTCTTGTTTCCAACTTTCCATTAAGCTTCTTTCTCCTCCCTTCACATATCTCACTAATCTGCTCTACTCTAAGTGCACGGCTTCATCTCTCTCCCACTGTTAGTCTGCTCGTCTCTCCTCGTTCTTCTTCTCCATTTTCTTGGATTTATCGGTGAGTACGCTTTTAATTTGTGAATTTTCTTCTAGGCCAGTCTCCAATATTTRTTTTAGTTTTAGTTTCTTCGTTTTCCCTTTAAATTTGGTTGATTTTTTAGCTACTTTTWAAATTTTTGTAAATTCAAAGTTTGAGTTGAAATTCTCAATTGCTTCACATTATTCGATTATCTGGGCAATAATTTAGTTTTTTTGAAGTTTCAATTTTTTTGGGCAATTTTCACTAATTTTGTTTACAAATTTTGGTTTTTTTCGTTACTTATTAAGTTTAAATCAAGGTTTTTCATATTTTTGGGTTTCTTCTTGTTTTTCCCCTTTTTATTCGTTTTTATGATTCTTAATACTTTTTACCAAAAAACTTAGTCTTTTCCCGATCTTAATACTTGCACTTCTCACTCCTCTCTCATCTTTCACCTCTCACCCACCTTCGATTCGCTATTTCAAGATCTAATTTGTTCTTCATTTTCGAGATTTTTCGGTCTAAGTTGCTCTCTCTCCTCAATTCAGTGTAAGTTGCTCATCATTTCAAGATCTTTCGCTATTTTTTWATTTTTTATTTTCTTTTTTGGGGTTTCGGTTTTTTTTATACATAGATATGGAGTTTTGGGTTGCATTTTTATGATTTTCGTTTTTCCATTTTGTTTTCATTTTTTGGTTAATTTTGGGTTAATTTTTTATTTCAATTTTTTAATTTTTTTTTCTAATTTTCACTTTTTTGTATATCTCTTTCTTGATTTTTTTCTTTCAATCTCTGAGTTTTCGTTTACTTTGAATATTTCTTTAGATTTCTGGGTTTTGTGTTTTGTGGTTTGATTTATAAATTTAGTATTTGTTASAGTTGATAATAGTTGTAATTTGTAATTTATTGTTTGTTAATTTTTAATTTTTTAACTATCTTTTTGCAGGTAAAACAATAAGTTTGAAGAGTTCACACCTAAAAATGAAGAAAAGTTTCTTTTAGGAATTCAAGTGCATCTAATTTTTGGATATATATTGTATATATTTTCTAAGTAATTTAATTGTTACATAGCTATTCAAATATTAATTTCTGATTGCAAAATATATACGGAGTAGTCATATTCCCGTATTCATAAAATGTGACAATTGATTCAGTTGTGAGGTGACAAACACCTCACGTGACTTTTTTTTATTTTAAAATATTACCCTAAGAGGCCAGTTATCCAGAAAATGCGGTTTGTTTGATATAATAAAAAAAAAAGCAAAATTTACTACATAAGAGACCAGTTTTTTGTCAGATCCGGTCTCTTATCCTTCTGACTAAAGAGACTGGTTATCAATGTACACCGGTCTCTTTGATCTATTTAAGAGACCGCAAAAAATAACCAATCTCTTACACCGAAGAGCTCGACCATATATACATCGGTTGTTTTGTGGTCTCTTTSGCCTTTTTGAACCGGTCTCAAAGGCTATTTTTGTAGTAGTGATTGAAGACGCTGCTGAAGATGATGATTCATAAAACACATCTGAAGCTCCTCGTGTGGTGAAGAGTTCAACATCAAATGACCACACCATCATAACTAGTGCCTAGGGGGCATCTCTTAGRGGGAAAATTGATGATGTACATGACACTATTAGCGAAACAAGGGCCATTTTACCTGGTGTAACTAATATCGGATATAAATAATATCCAGGTTTTTGCTATATTTTATTTGTTATATGGATTTAATGAATTCAAGTCATAAKTTTAAAAATCAGATCGGGTACAACTTTAGCTCTGTGCAATCTCTATGCTAGTCATTATACGCAATATGGTCTAGCGGTAAACACAATCATGGATGGCAATGCCGAAATATCGTCYAGTGGGGTTTCTGGCACTCATTCTCCATCTTTTTCTAACGCAATGGGGGGGGGGGTTCTATGGTCAAGAAGAAGAGGCGAGAAAGTGGGCCAAAAGCGATGATATCAAGGAAGAAGTTCATGATCCTCTTGAGGAGCTCAATCTTGGTACGGTGGAGAATCCTAGGTACACTTACGTTCGTAAGGTGTTACCCGACGGAGAAAAGCCGTCCATTATCCAAATACTCCAAACTTATAACGACTGTTTTGCTGAGGAATACCACGAAAATGTCGGGAATTGATCCTTCAATAATCCAGCACGAGTTGCCAATTAAATCAGGTTGTGTTCCAGTAGTATAGAGCCTAAGGAGGTTGTCGCCAGATTTGTTTGTTACCTAAAATTAAAGAGGAAATCTCCAATCTCATGAAGGCTAGGTTTATTCAGCCGGTAAAATATGCTGAATGGATCGCCAATATTGTTCCTGTTGTCAAGTAAAATGGCAAAATTAGGATCTACAATGATGACAGAGACCTTAATAACACATCTCCAAAAGATCAGTATCCTATTTCAGTGCTTGATATGCTTATAGATGCCGCATCCAGAAATGAGCTAGTGTCYACTCTAGATGTGTTTGCGGGGTTTCATCAGATCAAGATTGCTAAAGATGATTGCTCTAAAACTGCATTTAGATGCCCAGGGTCGGTGGGACTTTATGAGTATGTGGCCATGCCTTTCGGATTGAAGAATGCAGGGGCAACTTATCAACGCGCTATGAACCTCATCTTTGATGAGATGATAGGGGATTTCATGAAGATTTATATAGATGATGTTTTGGTGACATCAGGGAGTGCATCAGAACATGAAGAGCATCTTATTCGTGCCTTTGAGCAAATGAGGAAGTCCAGTCTTAAGATGAATCCATTGAAGTGTGCCTTCGGAGTCAAAGCCAGTAATTTCCTCGGGTTCCTAATACACAAAAAGGGTATCAAAATAGATCAGTACAAAGCAAAAGTTGTGTTAGAAGCTGAACACCCACGAACAAAAAGGGAGTTACAGAGAATTCTAGGACAGATAAATTATGTTCGACGATTTATTACCAATTTAGCGGGAAAAAAGAAAGCTTTTTCTCCTTTGTTGAAGTTAAAGAAAGGAGATGAGTTCAGATGGAACGACAAACATCAGCAAGCATTTGAGCATATCAAAGCTAAGTTGGCTTCCCCGCCAGTCTTAATTCCTTCAAAATAAAATGGGAAAGCATTGAGGTTATAGTTSTCAACGTCGGAGGGTTCCATCGCCAGCATGCTTACCCGAGAAAATGAGTATAGGCAAGAGCAAGCAATTTTCTACTTAAGCAGAATCTTGCAAGACGTGGAAACTAGATATACCAACYTTGAGAAATGGTGTTTGAGTTTGTATGATGCTTCCATTAAACTCAATCASTACTTCGTGGCCTTCTGCATTGAAGTCYTGTCACCAACCAACGTGTTGAAAAACCTTTAAATCACCTCTTTGTCAAAA
This sequence comes from Bassia scoparia, assembly GCA_008642245.1. Taxonomy (NCBI): domain Eukaryota; kingdom Viridiplantae; phylum Streptophyta; class Magnoliopsida; order Caryophyllales; family Amaranthaceae; genus Bassia; species Bassia scoparia. The sequence goes on along the minus strand of SNQN01010496.1, from coordinate 6,428 downwards.
GAAGGTTGTGTAAGTGAAGTATGCACTTATCCCAATTTGAGTTGAAATATGTCCCTCAAGCACCTGTGAAAGGTCAAGCTTTAGCAGATTTCTTGGCCAATCACCCCATCGATAGCAATGCTCAGGTTTAGGAGGAGGAACCTTGGTGTCTGTTTTGTGGATGGATTAAGTCGAATAAATTCAGTTGGGGCCGAGATAGTGATGCTACCACCGAAAGGTGTGAAGACTAAAATGGCGGTAACTTTCTCAGACTGATGCACAAATAATAGAGCCGAATTTGAAGCTCTCGTTATAGGTTTTAAGACCTTGAAAGATATGGGTGTCATTAGAGTTCGAGCCTTTGGGGATTCTCAGTGGGTGGTGTCCCAGATCAACAAAGAACATAGAGGAACCTCCCCTCTAGCGCTGGCGATCAACACTATGCTGAGAGAATTAATCTCCTCGTTTGAACAATGTGACATTTCGTATGTGCCAAGGGAAGGGAACAAGAAGCTGATTACTTAGCTCAACAAGCTTCTTCAAAAGACCCTGATGGTTTTGAGGAGAGTGTAATACACATTAGTTCATTCAAGTTAAAACCTATGGAAGAAGCTATGAAAATTGAGGTGAATAAGGTTAGTGTTCTTGGGTGCGAGGTAGACTAGCGCTAGGAGATGAAGGAGTATTTAAAGATCCTTTTGGCAAGAAAGTTCCTGAAAATGTAAGGTTGGTAGCTACAAAATATTTCCTCCTAGGAAATAAGCTGTATCGGAAYGACCCACAAGGACTTTTTTTGAGATGCATGAGTAACAAGAAGATCTTGACCATCCTAGCAGAAGTCCACCGTGGAATCTGTGGGTCATATTAGTCAGGGCTCAAGATACGATGGCTCATTCATAGAATGGAGTTCTTTTGGCCTTCATTCAAAGGAGAATGTTTGCAATTTGCTAAAGGTTGTAAGTAGTGCTAGAGATTTAAGCTAATAAGCAGAGCCCTAGTAGCGGAGCTACATTCAATAATCAAGTTGTGCCCTTTCAAGGGTTAGGTTATCGACGCAATTGAGCTATTAAGCCACCCTCATCAGGACATCATGAGTATATTCTACTAGCTACTGATTACTTTACCAAGTGGATTGATGTTCAACCATTCCAGAAGCTCAATGCAAGGGCAGTAATATTATTTCTCGAGGAAAGGATCTTTACAAGATTCGGGATTTCAGAAACTATCACTGTTGATCAAGCATCTATGTTCACGGGGGAAGAGTTTAATGAATATCTCAAAGAAATCAACATCTAAAAAGTACATTCCACACCCTATTTTGCACAAGCCAATGGACAAACACAAGCCACAAATAAAACCATAGCTAGGGGGATATCCAAAATGGTGGACAACAACCCACGAGATTGGCACACTCTTCTACATTATGCTACATGGGCATACAGGACGTCGAAGAGGGACGCTACGGGTATGACTCCATATCAATTAGTTCACYGACATGAACCAGTAATGCCAGCAGAGTTGAGCGCGAAGTCTGCTAGAGTGGCTAGGCAGATGGATTTATCAGGTTGAAGACTATAATGAGGCAATGGAAATTTTGAAAGACCAACGTGCAGATGAGGTAGTTTTTCGAAAGGCAGAAAGGGAGAAGGAAGAAGAAAAAWGGAAGAAAGAATTTGAGTTGTGGCTCAAGATGGAAAAACGCGAGAAGGACAATGACTTCTTCTTCTTCATCGTCACAGCCACTATCTCCATCGGTGGGATTTGTTCCTGCGAGGCTTGGGCGGCAAGTTGCTCGTGCCCAGAGTGACGATGAAGATGAGATTGATTCTAATAACTACGAGATGACTAGCGATTGATTCGCTCCATTCTCGTAATCGTGGAAAATATTAGTTCAAAACATGGTTCTGACAAGGTTTTAGTTTTCTAAATCCTCTAAATGTTGGAATTATGTGCTAATTTATGTTGAATCTAAATATGTTATTTCAGATTGTTTGTCCAAAAACATTGTCTTGCAATGTTACAATTGTAATTTTGAAGCAATTATTAATGGAAATAGTTTACTAGTATATGAATCTTTTTATTTGCAAAATTTAGTACATTTTTTAAATAGACAACAGTACTTAATGACCTGACATGGAGGCATCACGTACTAAATGATGTTCAATAATGACGGCTTTACACATGGTAATGTACTAATTTATTACTTTGGCTTCCATGTAATTTCCCAATAGAAAGTAAATGTAATTCTTGGAAGTCGTGAGGATTTAATTGTGCATTATCTCACCCAAAGTTATTTTCTCAATTTATCTTATTGCAAATATAAGGATGATCACAAAATTATAACCGTATGGATATAAGGTCATTTTTATAACAAAAGCATTAAAATGAAAATCATAAGTCCTCTGGCGATAGAAAATGTTAATTCACAAGGACTCATAAAGTGATATCACCCTTYCAAATTAAGGGGCAATTTGTTACGGACTATAAATAGTCTATTTACTTTGTTGACTAAGTTGAAGGAGTTTGACTGATAAATCAAGTGACCAACGATGATTGAAGTATTAGAGAGACTAGTGATGCGTGGCATTTCCTAAATAATTTTCGTCTYGCAATATGACAAAAGCGTTAGAGGGGAGTTATGATAGAAGTGGCCCATTCGAATATAGCCCAATAATGGACGACCAATGAGACACAAGCGATAGCGAGATTTTGAGGGAAGCACGAGGGTTTGAAATATGAAAACAGGCGCCAAGAGACCGTCAAGAAGGAATAACTTCCACCCACGATCTACACCTTGAAGGCCTATAAAAATACGTAGCAGGATCAGWAGAAAAACAACGACAAACACAACAACAACATCTATCTATCTTCTTTTCGCATTTAGCTTCTCTTAGCCACATTTAGCTTAGTAGCCCCGTATAGTTTAGCATAGCGTAGTTCATCTCTCAATGGATCAGTAGTTTGCTCGTTTTCCTTGTAATACGATGGTAGTCTGACTCTATCCCTATCTATATAATGGATGGTTTTTGTTTCTATTCATCTTTGTTTGTTTTACACTTCAGTCTTGTTCCAAAACAAGGTCATTTCCTTATGCTTTCATCTTCTTGATTAACTCTATTATTTAGGAGCCATTATATGTAAGCGAGGTTATCTATATAATCAGTAACCAAAGGGGAAGCCCCCTACCGAACTAAAAACAATATTGGGCGGTTGACTTGTTGGTGAAGTGTAAAATCACCTCAACAACTAGAAATATGGTTTTGGAATAAATAATTTGAGACGATTTTTAATTCGTTGATTTTATTTATAATCAAGTTGCAGAACCTAGCCCTTAATAAATTGTTCTTATCATGTTTTGCTAACTCATACTTTATTATTTCTTTATTCACTCTATTAGTCTTATAGTGAACAGTTGTGAGTTTTTGGTTGATTGCTATTTGTGCATTGGGGACAACGGGAGAATCCAAAGAGACAAGGAATATTTAGGAATCTTTATTTATTTTGATATTTTTGGAAACAATTTTTATTACAGTTATTATTAATAAAAGAAARGATACATATTTTTGTTGCAGTTTTTACTAGTTTTGGTAGAAACTTTATGTAATTATGAGGCGGTAATATATCCACGTCTAACTCTACAGTATTTTATACGTATTATTAAGGTATTTATTTCTGTAGAGGGAGATTTTGGGGTGTTACAAGGTTGCCAACAATGTCTTGAATATAAGGAAGATGAAGGAAATCCTCATATTTAGCATCACTTTGTTCAACTAGAGTCCAATCAACTTTGTRATTTTCCTCAATCTCTTCATCCCACCCTTGAAAAGCACATTTATACTAAAAAATATGGATGCTCATGTTAGGAACTCTAGTAAGTATAACTTTTAGTTTTGCCTAAACTCTAGAGAGTAGATTTGCATCCTAACCATACATTTCTAAATTAATGGCTCTTTTTGGCGATGAGAGACAAAATTTAAGGGTGAGTTTTTGGGCGGAAAATAATAGAAATTTTGGATAAATAAGGGAATTGCAGTTCTAGGAAGTTATGTTTTATCGGAGCAAGGATTGTGTTATGTGAATTCGCTTGCCCGTTGCAATTGTAAAATTTCCATAAGTTGCTTTTCTAATGCTCTTGCTGCTTCGTTACACATCCAGGCACTCATATGTGGCTTTMTCTTGCGTTTTTCTTGTGAGGTGCATTTTTTGTATTRTTTTTTGCACTAATTTTTTTCAAAAAATTTGTCGCGAAGCTCTATAACTATTATATTTGAAAAATAATGCGAAACAAACCCCCGAACCATGAATAAGAGGCTCGACCTTAGCCTAGGTGGACCCAGACTAGCCGTGACAGCACATGTTGGGCATTGGAACGCCTACAACCTTAATTTTTGTGGGTTTTGTCGAGCCCTAAGCTCGTTTGCTTCATTTTGTTTTCCTTRTGCTTCGTTAGCAAACTCCATTGTAGTACACTTAGGAGCTCTGAAGGRGGTGTCCTTGCTCATTTTCTTGTGAGATTTCATCATTCCAAGTAAATTTCCTCACTTTACTCTTYTTTTTGCTAAGTTTTTTGCCCACTTCTTGTTTCGTTCAAGCCTTGTTTGAAAATTGCAAGTACGCTTCAATGGAATTAGAGCTTTTTGATATGATTATTCTTGTTTGAAATTGTTAATTTCCTTGTTAAATACATTATGAATGTAGACTTTTGGGAAAAGTTCTATTGAATTTGGTGAACATTTGAGCAAGATACAAGCAATTATTCATGCTTCCCAAAATTGTTATTACATGTATTTAAATTATGCATGCTTGCTCAAAATTGTTATTACATGTAGTTAAGTTATTCATGCTTGCCCGAAATTGTTATTACATGTARAATTTTGATGTACATTAGCATGAAATCAGGCTTTAGGTTTCATCCTAGACGTACTGATCTAAAATTGAACAATCTATTCTTTATCAATGATCTTATATAAAAGAGACCTTAAAAGTGTTTATCTCATTCTTCAAGGGTTAAAATTGTTAGAGGAGATATTTAGATTCTAACGCTAATAAGATGTAATTAGAAGTTTATGCAGCGAGCAAATGAAAGGTGATATTGAACAATTGTGTGAGCTCTCGTGTTTTAATTCGAGTGCCAGCCCCTTTGGATATCTTAATGTTCCATTCTGTCTTTGAATGTGAACAACTTGATTGAAAGGATCATTGTACTCGGGTAGACACCAAATTCGGTGTCTTCCCTTTCAGATTTAATTAGGAATATTAGAATAATGACGAACAAACATATGCTAAGGCGCGACGAGTCCCAAGAACACTGAAACTTTCACCAAACATATTTTCTATGCCCTCGAAACTTTCTTAAGCATTCAAATACTCTTTTCATAGGCTTAGGGTCAATCCCAAACCTCTAACAGCCAAAATAGCTAAGAAAACCTTTGAAACAACATAAACAAACACTGCAAAGCCCAAATCCTGACCTGACATAGACTTGAATACATTTTCGAATAAAATCGACTCGAATTTTTTTGAAAAGAGTACAACAATCACTTATCGGAGTTTCACAACTATCTTAAGAGCCCAAGGAAGCAACAACATCCGAAGACGCCCGGAAACTYAAATTCTGGAAAACCAAGAATCAAAGCATCAAAATGCTCAATTCTGGATTAGGCAACTATAAGTATCTTTGCTATAGTATATGACAAGTCCATGCTGGTATCATATGCAAGACATTGATTTCAAAAAACCGAGACATCCTCTAAAATGGCGTATGTTGGGAAACTTGTCAACCAAGAATCTACACTCCAGACGAATAATATTAGGGAGTATCTTCCTCAAAAATAAATTTGAAATGATATAGGCATGCTCTTTTCTAAGGTCATTTACTAGGCGATTGAAATGAAAAACTGAAGTCGGACTCCAAACCCTAGCTCAAAATGTTAAAATCCAAGTCAACGTTCAAATACCAACGAATGATACATGGGTATGAATCCCTAAGACAAGGATTATTCCAGCACCATTAACCTTGTGTCAATCCTAAGTGTGTGTAAAAAGTTGTGACTTGAGAAAGAAAACTCTGAAATGATGTTATTCAACAATAATATAAACCAAAAAAAGTTAAAATTCAAGTTTTTTGATCTGCAAGCACATTAGTTGGGACCCAAAGAGACATAAAATCACTCTTACATAAGCACAATGATATCACAAGCATGATGTAGGCGTGCATTTTTTATCTTGTTAATAATAAAGACATTAATATTGAATAAAATACGAAGTAATAATAATTAATATTATTTTCAATTAATTATGAATAATGTTCTTTTTTAAAAAATTAAATTTGTTGGATCGACTGAACAATACAAGAGGGGGGTGAATTGTATTGAGGAACTTAAGTGACTTTTCGTGGAATTAAAAGAAACTTAATGAAAGAAACACGAGCAAAGAGAATTTTCCAAACA
>SNQN01010495.1:9880-21296 GCA_008642245.1 Bassia scoparia | reverse complement strand
TCAAAGCCCAATTCAAACAAAAAGTAAGAGTCTAAAAAGCACACTACGCACCGTGGGTCACTTCGTAATCATCAAGCCTTTTTCAACCCTCAAACCACAGCCTCACATTACAACCACAAAAGCCCTCTCACACGAGGCATTGTCCAAATCATCAATCAGAACTACGTTGGTCTGATTCCGTAAGGATACGTAGGAAGCCTCTTCTCGAGGTTCGACCGCATCAGCATTAACATTAAATCACTTGAGGCCTTTTGAGTGCTTTGACTTGCTAAGAATTCGATAATGGTTTTGCCAGTCTAGAACCTGACATAGACTCATGTTTGAACCAACATCATTGGCCAACCTCGTATCTAGCCACATCTTTGACCCCTAGTCACAAATTTGACCCTTTTTATTTCTCGAACCATAGCCCATTCTTTGGTCACCTTCAAGGACTCATTGACTCAATCCCAAAGAAGTAAAGCCACCTGACCTTTGGGTCAGTACATCTTGTTGGGGAACTCATCCACACAATCTATCTACCTTCTCTATGTTGACTCTAAGCCGTAAACCACGTTGTCTCAAAGTCTCGCTGGGGGCTCGTTGTCATCATGGCTCCTTAATTTCCAGTTGGGGGCTTCTTGTCTCCTAAGGCCCTATTACGTATTCAAGTCTATTGCTATCAAGTGGAAATCCTGAAAAATCACTTTTGGACCCTGTCTCTTTCCAATCAAAGTCACTGTCTCAAGTCACGACCAAATGTCACCTTTCTCTAAGTCACTCTTCAAATGACACTCTTCAATTGGCACTTGGTACTAGGATTAGACTCTAGTATCGTCCTTTCATGTCTAGAACCAGACCTAGACAAGACTCTTTCAAAGGCTCATTTCAAATCATGTCTAGAATCAGACCTAGACAAGACACTCTCAAATCATGTCTAGAACCAGACCTAGACTGGACTCTTTCAAATTCAAAGTCACTCTCAAATCATGTCTAGAATCAGACCTAGACAAGACACTCTCAAATCAAGTCTAGAACCAGACCTAGACTGGACTCTTTCAAAATTCAAAGTCACTTTCAAATCATGTCTAGAATCAGACCTAGACGTGTCGCTTTCAAATCATGTCTAGAATCAGACCTAGACAAGGCTCATTCAAATCATGTCTTGAACCAGACCTAGACAAGCCACTTTCAATGACTCTCTCAAACCATGTCTAAAACCAGACCTAGACAAGACCCTTTCAAATTCAAAGGCTCTCTCAAATCATGTCTAAAACCAGACCCAGACAAGACCCTTTCAAATTCGAAGGCTCTCCCAAATCATGTCTAGAACCAGACCTAGACAATACTCCTTCAAATTCGAAGACACTCTCAGATCATGTCTTGAACCAGACCTAGACAAGCCACTTTCAAAGACACTTTCGAATCATGTCTAAAACCAGACCTAGACAAGCCACTTTCAAAGACACTCTCAGAATCATCAAAGACTCTCTCAAATCTTGTCTACAACCAGACCTAGACAAGGCTTTTTCAATGACTCTCTCAAACTATGTCTAAAACCAGACCTAGACAAGCCACTTTCAAAGACACTCTCAGAATCATCAAAGACTCTCTCAAATCTTGTCTACAACCAGACCTAGACAAGGCTTTTTCAATGACTCTCTCAAACTATGTCTAAAACCAGACCTAGACAAGACCCTTTCAAATTCAAAGACTCTTTCAAAACCAATGACTCTTGCCACTCTTTCAATCTCAAGGTCACAAGTTACAAGTCAACATTGCATGCAAATTTCGCTAGACATAAAAACAGACCTATGTCGTCACCAAGGTAGTCCTTAATCCTGAATTAGGGCTATCATTTTCAAGTCAATGCTCATTTCTTCGGAAAGCATGGGACGCACCTGCATTTTTCCCAGTCAGCTGAACGGGGAAATGACCGCTCAAGGACTCAGACACATACAAGCACATCGAACCGCATGGGACACGGCTACAGGTAAAACTAACCTTTGTTTTGCAGGTACCGGCGAAAAAGGGTAACTCAGGGTCGCAGAACGTCTTGAGTTGCTCTCCGTCCCGAATCGAATACTTTGACTTTCGTCTTACGAAACTATCGTCTCTTCAGACTCAGTCAAAGTGGGGGCTTCTGTAGACACCTGAAAATGTGTCTCCCCAAATGAGTAATCCGTGATGAAATATACCGCGTCTCGCGTTTGTTTCGACTCGGAAAAGATGCTTTGAACTCACGAAAGTTGGAAATACGTGAGGTCGTACTCGGAACTATTGAGCAAAGGTCACTTACAAGGCAAACATGTTTTCTTTCGGTTTTCTCGATAAACTCAAAGGTTTTCAAAGGTTTTCAAACGAGTTACACTGGCGATTCTCGTGCTTTTTGTTTTCCATCATGTGCGTCACATTTTTCTGAATCCGCCAATATTTTTAAATTATTTTTCTGATTTTTCTATGATTTTCTATGAATTTTGCAATGTTTAAATACGCAGAATACGCAGAAAATACGTGAATAATTAGAAAAATACTCCGGAAATACGTGGAACCTTCTAGAACATTCTAGAAATCCTTGCTTGGAGAGCAAGGGTGTCTAGGTGCGTCGAATCAAGGGAAATCACGAATAAAATCGGAGGAAATCAAAACATATCGAGGTTTTTGGAAAATATATACGAAGTATTTGAGCGTATATACGCAGGTGATGAGCGTATATACGCAGGTGATGAGCGTATATACGCTCATCAGGAGCGTATATACGCTCCTCAGGCTGCGTATATACGCTCCACTTATACATACGTTTTTGCCAAATTTCTAAAGGAAAGGAGAAGCGTATATACGCTGGGATGAGCGTATATACGCTCCTCACCTGCGTATATACGCTCATCCTCAGCGTATATACGCAGGGTTTTCTGGCCTCGTTTTTGCCTCGTGCCTATAAATACCCCTTTGCCTTGCTCAGTCCGGGAAAACCTTCACTTCACGCACAATTCACGACTTCACAGCTTCACAACTTCACAAGTCACGAGACACATCTATACACTCTCAAAACACTCAAAACACATTCGATTTCAATTCAAAGCATCGATTCTCTTCGAATCAACAAGCGAAATAAGGGTATAAATCTGAGATTACTCACCAAAAACCTCTCTTTCACTCTTTTTTAATTCTTTTTGTCACTTTTAATTTGATTAATCATTATTTTGAGTTTCAATTCAATTAAAACCATGTAGAAACTCACTTGTTAAGCGTTTCATGTAAATATGTAGGATTTTATTAATGTTTTCATTGTTCCATGGTTTTTCTTGGTTTTCATTTATTATTATACATATTACTATTGTCAATACTAACGCGTTTGTTTGTCTCAACTAGCAATTCAATCGAAAGGCGACTCCTTTGAGTTTTTTATTCTAACAATTTGATTGTTTGCAGTGACAAGGTGAGGAGGACACACATACATATTATTATGCCTTACTAACCTTTGTTTTTCATGTCTCGTTTGTATATATATTCTATCACACTTGTATATATTGTTTAAACAAGACCGGAATTTAATCGTTTGTCACATTAAAGTCAGATAATCATGGACGACCGGTTTTCTAAGCACCTTATTAACATTGACTAACAATCAAGTGATCGCCTTGTCCATTATAGAAGTCATTGCTCGTACATAATAGCAACTCACCTAGTAATTAGTGTGTTTCAAGATCAATTCAATAGGCTCTTTTGAATTCAATTGTTATGATTTATGGAACTACAATGAGACCGAGTAGAGGCCGCTACATGCGGGCGAATTGGGTTACAGATCTGATTCGTACCATGTCCCCGAACCCACGACTGGTTACTTGATTGGACGTGGGGCCATTAATTTGGCACCAATGTTTCGGGCGTCCGTGAATAACCTATATAGGCACGGTGGCGATCCCCTCAATTCGACGACACACCCCAACGCATTCACATGCGGATTCCATGGCTCAACTCCATGACACTGAAGCTGAGGTCACGCCCCTCCTAAGGCGGGGCGAAGCCCTACAGTGTCTAAGGTTTGAAAACTAGTAATGGATAGAAATGTGACAAGATAGGAGCGAAAATCACAAAAAAGGCCAAAAAATGGCCTAAAATGTCAATTGTTGGGGTAAAATGGTCTTTTGTCGTTCAAACCGAGTCAATTAAATTCTAGGAAGCCTAATGGTGTCTAATAGGACGTGTTTAAGGTTGGAAAACTAGTAATGGATAGAAATGTGACAAGATAGGAGCGAAAATCACAAAAAACGCCAAAAATGGCCTAAAATGTCAATCATTGGGGTAAAATGGTCTTTTGTCGTTCAAACCGAGTCAATCAAAGTCTAGGAAGACTAATGGTGTCTAATAGGATGTGTCTAAGGTTAGAAAACTAGTAATGGATAGAAATGTGACAATATAGGAGCGAAAATCACAAAAAACGCCTAAAATGGCCTAAAATGTCGATTTTTGGGGTAAAATGTTCTTTTGTCGTTCAAACCGAGTCAATCAAAGTCTAGGAAGACTAATGGTGTCTAATAGGACCTGTCTAATGTTAGAAAACTAGTAATGGATAGAAATGTGACAATATAGGAGCGAAAATCACAAAAAACGCCTAAAATGAACCATAAAAATGTCGATTTTTAACGTAAAATGGTCTTTTGTCGTTCAAACCGAGTCAATAAAAGTTTTGGAAGCCTAATGGTGTCTAATAGGACGTGTCTAAGGTTTGAAAACTAGTAATGGATAGAAATGTGACAAGATAAGAGCGAAAATCACAAAAAACGCTGAAGATGGCCTAAAATGTCAATTTTTTGGGTAAAATGGTCTTTTGTCGTTCAAACCGAGCTTAATCAAAGTCTAGGTAGCCTAATGGTGTCCAATAGGACGTGTATAAGGTTTGAAAACTAGTAATGGATTGAAATGTGACAAGATAGGAGCAAAAATAAAAAAACGCCAAAAATGGCCTAAAATGTCAATTTTTAACGTAAAATGGTCTTTTGTCGTTCAAACCGAGTCAATCAAAGTTTAGGAAGCCTAATGGTGTCTAATAGGACGTGTCTAAGGTTTGAAAACTAGTAATGGATAAAAAAGTGACAAGATAAGAGCGAAAATCCAAAAAAACGCCAAAAATGGCCTAAAATGTCAATTTTTAACTTAAAATGGTCTTTTGTCGTTCAAACCGAGTCAATCAAAACTAGGTATCCTAATGGTGTCTAATAGGACGTGTCTAAGGTTTGAAAACTAGTAATGGATAGAAATGTGAAAAGATAGATGCGAAAATCACAAAAAACGCCAAAAATGGCCTAAAATGTTAATTTTTAACGTAAAATGGTCTTTTGTCGTTCAAACCGAGTCAATCAAAGTCTAGGAATCCTAATGGTGTCTAATAGGACTTGTCTAAGGTTTGAAAACTAGTAATGGACAGAAATGTGACAAGATAGTAGCGAATATCCCAAAAAACGCCAAAAATGGCCTAAAATGTTAATTTTTAACGTAAATTGGTCTTTTCTCGTTCGAACCGAGTCAATAAAAGTTTAGGAAGCCTATTGGTGTCTAATAGGACGTGTCTGAGGTTTTAAAACTAGTATTGGATAGAAATGTGACACGATAAGAGCGAAAATCACAAAAATTGCCAAAAATGGCCTAAAATGTCAATTTTTTGGGTAAAATGGTCTTTTGTCGTTCAATCCGAGTTAATCAAAGTCTAGGCAGCCTAATGGTGTCTAATAGGATGTGTCTAAGGTTTGAAAACTAGTAATGGATAGAAATGTGACAAGATAGGAGCGAAAATCCCAAAAAACGCCATTAATGGCCTAAAATGTTAATTTTTAACGTAAAATGGTCTTTTTTCGTTCGAACCGAGTCAATCAAAGTCTAGGTAGCCTAATGGTGTCTAATAGGACATGTCTAAGGTTTGAAAACTAGTAATGGATAGAAATGTGACAAGAAAGAAGCGAAAATCACAAAAAAACGCCAAAAATGGCCTAAAATGTCAATTTTTAACGTAAAATGGTCTTTTTTCCTTCAAACCGAGTAAATCAAAAACTAGGAAGCCTAATGGTGTCTAATAGGACGTGTCTAAGGTTTGAAAACTAGTAATGGGTAGAAATGTGACAAGATAAGAGCGAAAATCACAAAAAACCTCAAAAATGGCCAAAAATGTCAATTTTTTGAGTAAAATGGTCTTTTGTCGTTCAAACCGAGTCAATCAAAGTCTAGGTAGCCTAATGGTATCTAATAGGACGTGTCTAAGGTTTGAAAACTTGTAATGGATAGCAATGTGATAAGATAGGAGCGAAAATCCCAATAAACGCCAAAAATGGCCTAAAATGTCAATTTTTAACGTAAAATGGTCTTTTGTCGTTCGAACCGAGTCAATCAAAGTTTAGGAAGCCTAATGGTGTCTAATAGGACGTGTCTAGGGTTTGAAAACTAGTAATGGATAGAAATGTGACAAGATAGAAGCGAAAATCACAAAAAACGTCAAAAATGGCCTAAAATGTCGATTTTTAACGTAAAATAGTCTTTTGTCATTCAAACCGAGTCAATCAAAGTTTAGGAAGCCTAATGGTGTCTAATAGGACGTGTCTAAGGTTTGAAAACTAGTAATCGATAGAAATGTGACAAGATAAAAGCGAAAATCCCAAAAAAGCCAAAAATGGCCTAAAATGTCAATTTTTAACGTAAAATGGTCTTTTGTCGTTCAAACCGAGTCTATCAAAACTAGGTAGCCTAATGGTGTCTAATAGGACGTGTCTAAGGTTTGAAAACTAGTAATGGATAGAAATGTGACAAGATAGAAGCGAAAATCACAAAATATGCCAAAAATGGCCTAAAATGTCAATTTTTAACGTAAAATGGTCTTTTGTCGTTCAAACCGAGTCAATCAAAGTCTAGCTAGCCTAATGGTGTCTAATAGGACGTTTCTAAGGTTTGAAAACTAGTAATGGATAGAAATGTGACAAGATAAAAGCGAAAATCCCAAAAAACGCCAAAAATACCCTAAAATGTCAATTTTTAACGTCAAATGGTCTTTTGTCGTTCAAACCGAGTCCATCAAAGTCTAGGAAGCCTAATGGTTTCTAATAGGACGTGTCTAAGGTTTGAAAACTAGTAATGGATAGAAATGTGACAAGATAGAAACGAATATCCCAAAAAACGCCAAAAATGGCCTAAAATGTTAATTTTTAACGTAAAATGGTCTTTTGTCGTTCAAACCGAGTCAATCAAAGTTTAAGAAGCCTAATGGTGTCTAAGGTTTGAAAACTAGTAATGGATAGAAATGTGACAAGATAGAAGCGAAAATCACAAAAAAACGCCAAAAATGTCCTAAAATGTTAATTTTTAACGTAAAATGGTCTTTTGTCGTTCAAACCTAGTCAATCAAAGTCTAGGAAGCCTAATGGTGTCTAATAGGACGTGTCTAAGGTTTGAAAACTAGTAATGGATAGAAATGTGACAAGATAGAAGCGAATATCCCAAAAAACGCCAAAAATGGCCTAAAATGTTAATTTTTAACGTAAAATGGTCTTTTGTCGTTCAAACCGAGTCAATCAACAGTCTAGGAAGCTAATGTTGTCTAATAGGACGTGTCTAAGGTTAGAAAACTAGTAATGGATAGAAATGTGACAAGATAGGAGCGAAAATCCAAACCGCCAAAAATGGCCAAAAAGTCATTTTTTAAAGTAAAGGTCTTTTTGTGTCAAACCGAGTCAATCAAAGTTTAGGAAGCCTAGGGTGTCTAATAGGACGTGTCTAAGGTTAGAAAACTAGTAATGGATAGAAATGTGACAAGATAGAGCGAAATCACAAAACCCAAAATGGCTAAAAATTGTCAATTTTGTAAAATGGTCTTTTGTCGTTCAAACCGAGTCAATCAAAGTTAGGAAGCCTAATGTTGTCTAATAGGACGTGTCTAAGGTTAGAAAACTAGTAATGGATAGAAATGTGACAAGATAGGAGGAAAATCAAAAAAACGCCTAAAATGGCCTAAAAGTCAATTTTGGGGAAAATGGTCTTTTCGTTAAAACGAGTCAATCAAAGTTAGGAAGCCTAATGTTGTCTAATAGGACGTGTCTAAGGTTAGAAAACTAGTAATGGATAGAAATGTGACAAGATAGAGCGAAAATCACAAAAACGCTAAAGACTAAAATGTCAATTTTTGGGTAAAATGGTCTTTTGTCGTTCAACGAGTCAATCAAAGTCTGGAAGCCTAATGGTGTCTAATAGGACGTGTCTAAGGTTTGAAAACTAGTAATGGATAGAAATGTGACAAGATAGGAGCAAAAATCATAAAAAATGCCTAAAATGGCCTAAAATGTCAATTTTTAATGTAAAATGGTCTTTTGTCGTTCAAACCGAGTCAATCAATTTGGTTGTCAATGTTATATTCTTTTTATTTGGAATTGTTTGCACTGACTCCGTAATTTACAGGAAAAATATACGCAAAACCTTATTGAGTCTCAGGCTAGCAGTACGGAGGTGGATCCCAACAAAGTGTTCTTTGACACGGTTGACGGATTTCGCAAGGGGGAGGTTTATTGTCTAGGCAAAGCTGGAGCTTCTCTCTATTACGAGAAAAGCTCGGGCCACGCCGGATCTAGCTACTCTGTGATTTCCGCTAAATTGGATGAGATGTCTGCACGTTTTCAGGCATCAGAGCGCGCTCGGGTGGAGTTAGAGTAGAGAGCTCTTGAGAGAGACTGCTTGTGAGATGAAGAGCAGCGTCGTCCAGCGAAGCACAAAGAGCAGATGAGGGCGCAGATGGATGCTTTAATGAGGCAGTTCGGCGACCCGTCTTCCATTCCCCGACGCCCCGACGACCGCACAGACGGTTCTGGCGCTTCTGGAGCATTCGTAGTGTAGTAGAGGTCGTTAGATTACCATTTATTGATTGTACGTTTTTATTTGTTACATTTTGATTTTGATTTTGAGTATATTGCGAATTATTCATATTAAATATACAATTATATATATATAATTATATTATTTAATAGTTTTATATTAATATATTATTAATTAATTTATCTTTCTAATTCATTTAATATATATTGAATGCAAAAAAATAAAAAACAAATTTACCGACCGAATATTCAGTCGATAACTGCAATTTAAAAATAAAAAAATCATCTGGAAGGATTACTGACCGAAAGGTCGGTCGGTATATCGACCAATTTGAAAATCGGTCGGTATACCGACCGACCTTTCGGTCGGTAATGCAGAATTTTAGGGAAAAAAAATAATATGGGATGTTTACTGACCGATTTTCAAATCGGTCGGTATATCGACCGACCTTTCGGTCAGTAATCATCCCATTGTCCCTCCATTTTTGGAGGGAAAACTTGGGTTATCGGTCGGTAACCCAAGTTTTCCCTCCAAAAAATGGTCAGATGTTTTCGATCGGTGATCGGTCGGTAATCCCTTACCGACCGAAAATCGGTCGATAATTTTTGGATTACCGACGACTGTGATTCCGACACCGCTTACCGACGGAAAATCGGTCGGTAACCCCTGTTACCGACCGATTTTCGGTCGATAATCGTGGTCGGCCGAAGCCAATTTTCTTGTTGTGAGTGACAACATCAGAGGACCTTTCGGCCTCCTTTTCGCCCATTAAGGATAGGCGCCCCAGAGCATTGCCTTTTCCTCGACTAGCATTGTTGTTGTTATTGGGGTTGTTAGAGTAGTTGTTGTTGCCATTACCAGCTCTGCCGTTTTGAGTGCTTGGCCCCAAATTCCTATTCCCTTGATTGATAGGAACAAAGGACCTTTGCTGACCATTTCCGGCATTTCCTTCTTGTCTCTTCTTAGCTCGACATTCAAATTCTCTATGTCCCAGTTTCTGACAGTATCGGCAGGTCACCAAGTTTCCTTCGCAGTCCACTCCYGGATGGTTTTTCTTACACCTTATGCAGAAGTATCTGCTTTCTCCATTATTTGGCCCCGACGAACCTCTAGTGTCGAATGTTCGTTGGTTTCCATTCCTTGGTTTCTTAAAGTTATTCTGGTGTCCACTAGATCTACCAAAATCCCTCCTTTTTTCTCCAACCTGATTATTATCCCCTGGTTCCTTACTCAGACCATACAGGTGAGCAGCTCGCTCATACACCTTGTCAAGGAACTTGAAGACTTTCCCTGCT
Source organism: Bassia scoparia (assembly GCA_008642245.1). Lineage (NCBI taxonomy): Eukaryota > Viridiplantae > Streptophyta > Magnoliopsida > Caryophyllales > Amaranthaceae > Bassia > Bassia scoparia. Next base: position 11,175 of record SNQN01010495.1, on the reverse strand, counting down.
AGGTCCTTCTGCAATTGCTTAGTCAGCCCTTGCTCAAACCTTTGAGCCTTTATCTCCTCAGTTGGGACCACTTCGGGTGCAAACCTAGATAGTGTCATGAATTTGTCATAATACTCCGTGATAGACATGCTACCCATCTGCAAATTGATGAACTCCTGAGTCTTTTGCTTTCTCAGGAAAGGTGGGTAAAACTTAGCKCTTAAAGCCTCCTTAAAAGCTTCCCATCCAAAGTCAGGTTGGGCCTTGAGTTTCTCACTCCTTAACTTCGTTGGTGTTTATTTAGGTCTTGTGAAATCATAGCAGTCTCGAAAATAAACTTATGGTAACTCGACTTCCCTCTAGTTAGCACTCCCAGAAATATCCTCTGGCAAGAAAACATTATGAACTCATTTAACTTCTTTGTTCTATTCTCTTATTCTCCGACGCTCAAGTCTTTCACACAACAAAAATATACTGGGTATCCTGAATCATAAGCATAACTGTTATGGTAAAACTAGTCCCAACTAATTCGATTGTTCCAGACTCCTATAGTCACATCTCCTCTCCAATAGATCCCTTATGTAAGCTGTCTAATTTCACCATCTCACTTAGCCATGTATATCCCAATTGTGAATCTCCAAAGACATCCAGTTCCCTCAGTCAAACTCAACAACATTAAATGGAAAAACGGCTTCTTCGATGTTAATGGTAAGCTTCATGGGATTTATCACAAGGGTGACTCGCCTCGCCACAATGGCAATAAACAGATAAATAACAGGGCTCGAAAAGAAAAGGTTATTTGGGGACAACAGGTGTGGAAACAAGAGAATAAAGTAACATCAGGGATCAAACAAAGTCCAGACTCTAATTAACAATGTGTCATTCATACGGTGATGCGTCAAAAGAGTTCATACTCCATTGTTCCAAATACAATCCAAATAATCACAGATTAGGCATGTCATTTGGGAAAATTTCTCCAATCAAGTAAGGACACTATTAGTTAGGTACGGGCTGTAATAATCCCTAAAATGGAAGTTTAATAATATCCAGTAAAATCATAAGTAAAAACCATTATCTAAAATATTTGAAATAGAAATAGTATATGCAAGAGTGAAATATGCTGATAATAAAATAATATAAGGTAATATAGGAGTGTTGCCGAAAGTAGCTAAAATTATTAGATAGTTGTCAATAGGATTAAATAAAAATAAAATAAAAGTTAGGCGTGCAAGAATAAACTTATTCATAAATTGTTATCAATAATAAATAAGTAAAATAAAGAATTTCTAAAACGAAGAGATACTCTGTTAGGAACT